>JASKGM010049896.1:0-20249 GCA_034509205.1 Ceratonia siliqua
TATATATGTGAAATTTTTATTCTATTCCAAATTATGAATCTTTCCCAAGGTGTTTATTGGAAAGTACAATTTGTATAACCTTTCTAAAATTGATTTAGAACTCTGTTTTAGGATCCACAGTAGAGTGGTGGTAGAATCACTAAGTGCACCTAAATTACAACCCTTATCAATTGAGAGCAATTCTCGGTAAAGGGTCATTTTGTCAGTGAGTGTAGTTCCTAATATAAATTATTATGAATGTGAATGGTTTCTCCATATGAGTGAAGCTCTAGAAGGGAGTGGTTAATTGAGTATTTTCCTTCGATGAGTATAGTTCCCAAAGGTAAGGATCGGGTTGCCCTTCCAATTGACTTTTATCGTCTAGAGCAGGAATACTGATAGCTGCCGAGGCTATCAAATTATATCAATTTATCACTGATTCACCAAAATTACTTGCAGTATAAGGTAATACTGGGTCGAACCCCTGGATCACTCTAATTATGTAATCAAATCATGAGGTTAACAAATAGGGCGGAAGGGTTTTTCTTTTTTTACAAAACTAATTATTTGAAAGCAATTAAAATGGTGAATTGAATTAGGAAAAATAACCAATCCTAGGAAATTAACCAATCTTGATTTTTTAATCTATCCTTGATCACTATGGGCTCATTCAATTATTAATTGAATTATTAGTTTTAGATCACATCAAGAAGCCTCAAGATGATTGATAACTGCCGAGGTTACCAAATTATATCATCTATAGAATCCACCAACATTAACTGTAGTATGTGGTAACACTGGGTCGAATCCTTGGACCACTTTAATTATGTTATCAAATTAAGCAATTGGCAAGTAAGGGGGGTTGGTTTGTGTAAGTTTTATTTACTGGAAGCAGTGAAAACAATTGACATAATTTATGAAAACAACCAATCTAGGGGGTATTAACCAACCTTGATGTTAATCTCTTATTGATCATTAGTTATTCATTTAATCACCACACAAGTGCTTGGCTTTAGAACACATCAAGAAGCTTTCAAGTATTCTATGGAATCTCTACTGGACAAGCATATAGGATTTAATCACTCTAATGTTAGATAAATCAAGCATCCATCTATCAACAAAGTGGCCTAAAGCCAGAATCTAACCAAACTAAACAATTTACCAAAAACCTTTGTTACTTTGTTCACTTCTTGTAAATCTCTTAAACATATGATAATTAGGCAACTATCATATGCACATCCTAATTAAATGAAGCACTTAATCAGAACAAGAAAAAAAAGGAAGAACTTGGTAATGATTAAACTGTAAAATATTCAGAACAACATCAACTAAACATCAAGGTGATCAATCCCTAGGTTGATTTAAGGTTTTAGCCCTCCATGAACAAGAGGAAAGAACTTACAACACGAACAACTAAACCCTAGAGAAAAAGAGAGAAGAGTAGTGTAGAAATTTAGTAAAACAGTAATTATCAGCTCCCCCTATGTTCTGCACCTCTTCTCCTTTTATAAACCTCCAAAAATTAATAATCCAAGTTTGCCCTTAGGTCACAACATCTCCAGCTATCTGGATAGCTTATAACCGACTTACAAGAGGATAAACACAAGCAAAACGTCACAGTTTTGCTAAGGAAATATGCAGCAGAGTTCTGTTATACAACAACAATATTCTGTCTTCCAGGTGTAATTTCGCCCACCAGACATCTAATTCAGCCTTGGAGCTCTTCATAAAAGTTGTAGAGCTTTCTCTTTGCTTTCCTAAAAGATAAAATTCGTGAAAATCAGATGTCTAGAACTCAAGTTATTATCAAAATATAGAAGCAATGTAAAATTATCAAGTCTGCAGAAAAATGCAATAAAGTGCAATTGTAATCCAAACTTGCAAAGTATGGCTAAACCATTTTAGTTTAGCACATAAAGCACTATAGGAGTCTAAATATGAGGGTTAATTCATGTGTAAATATCATTTTTATCAATGATCCATGGATCCACTACTAGATAAGCATTCAGAACTCAACCAATCAAGGTTAGAGAAATTAAGCATCCATCTAATCCTGAATTAATTTAAAAACTAGAATCTAACCAAGCTAAAAAATTCACCAAATACATTTTTTGCCTTGTTTAATCTCTGAAATCCTCTTTTAACATATGATAAATATGCAGTTATCATATAAACATTCCAACCAAATTAAGCAACTCAATCAGAATTACATAAAGAGGAAGGAAAGAAATTCAATTAATACTTGAATGTAGAGTCAATTAAAACCAAATCTCAAGATTAAGCATCAAGATGTCAATCCCTAGGATTGATTAAAAGTTTTAGCCCTCCATGAACAAGAGGGAAAAACTACAGAAAAGCAAGGAAAACATAGAGAGAAAAACTATGCAAAAGAAAGAATGAAACGCAACTAATCAGTCTCCTCCATCCTGCTGCTATCTCGACTTATTGGTGACTTTAAAAATATATAATCTAAGTCTTCCCCTAGGGTAGAATTAATTCCCTTTCTATTAGCTTTAATTGGACACCTAGTTTCCCTTGATCAAGCTCAGGATGAGAGAGTTAGGCCCAATTTACTTTTAACAACTCTCCGGACTCATTAGCTGATTTTAAGGGCTACAAAAACCATCAGAACGCTACCGTTTGGATAAGTGATATTCACAATAATTGAATTTTTATGTCTCAACTGTCCAATGGTACTGGTTTCAGCTCCATATGACACATACAACCCAATTTATGGTCCAATCTCTGCATACTATTCAGGTTCCAGCGACAGCATGTCAGTTCTAAATTCCAAGTTTTAACATGGCCTGCTAGACATCCAATTCAACCTTGGAGCTCTGCATCAAAGTTGTAGATATTTCTCTCAGATTTCCTACAAGGTAAAATTCATGATTATCATATGTCTAGAACCCAAGTTATGCCCAAATTACATAAGCAGTGTAAAACTCCCAATAATGCTGAAAAACACAATTAAGCCCAATTGGAACCCAAACTTATAAAATGTGGCCAAGCCTAATCAATTAAGCACATAAGAGGTTTAAAAGATTAAATATAAGGGATAACTAATGTATGAAAATTGTGTTTATCAAATACTGGTTTCTCAGTTTGGGTTTCTCCCTTTGAATCATTATGGATCCTAATATTTTATGAACTACAATGAAGTATTTCTAAACTTAAATATTCTTTTGAATATGATATTATTAAATATTATTATTTTATTGTTGAACATGTAAATCATTTTATTTCCCAGATATAAGGTGCATTATGTACATATTGTTATATTGTGATTATTCCTTATGTTTTGAAACGGTGTTTTAACATAATGATTTTGATGGTAATGCATTCTACACCTGGGAGTTCATACATCCCTTGGTAAATATTTATTCCATTCACCGAGTCAGTGTGACTCACGCCTTCAATTTCTAACATTTTTTAGATCAAGTCACTAGTGAATTACCTTCAGCTCCGCCTATACTCTTTGACCCTGCCGATTAAATTGGTAGGCAATGCCTGAGAAGTAGTGGAGTACATTGGTAAAAATTGTGGACATTGTTGGATAGGTCATTTTTGCATTTCTAAATAAGGGTCGTGGTCTATAATAATAATAATTGTATAGTTCATGTGTAGTTAGTAGATACAGTCCATATTGGACCTATTTTTTATAATTGTTTAGGCCATGGAGGCCATTTGAACTGTGGTGGGCTTGTCCACCTTATTGTTTGAATAAATTATACCCTGGGATAGTCCATATTTTAGGGGAAACTCTGTCAAAATTTTAATTTTTATGTTAGCATATGATTAACTTTTGTTATTCAATTCACAATTGAGTTTTAATGATATTAGTTGCATGAGTATTTTAGGCTGGTGGGTTATTACCGACATGGTAATTTTCCTATGTCAGTCATGTGCCCTAAAGTGGGGCGTGACAAAGTTGGTATTAGAGCCATGGTCCAGGTTTGTGGTTAAGGTATATAGAGGTCTCCAATAAGTCTACGCTATAGGGAACGACAGACCCCACTGGTGGTAGGTGCGCTTGGGAGCACTTATCATTAGCAAGTTTGTTAAAACCCATCATGAGTTACTCCATCAATACTCAATTCTATTCTAATTAATGTTACCCACCAAAAGTTGCCTATTAACTAAGACCTTTCTGTTCTTTTTCTTTTAGGACAATGCCTCTAAAAACTCAAGCTCATACCAACCTAGGACAGGAATAAGTTACTACATTTAAAGGAGCCTCCACCAAACCAATAATTATACTTAGGGGTTGAGGAAAACCTATAATTCATCCACCACCAGAGGAAATGGAGAGTGCCTTTGATCTTGTTCTTGCTCTTCCACCCGAGGCGGTAGTTCCAGATTAGGCACAGGAGATACGACAGACCCTTCAGACCTTAGTCAATGTGATGACCCAAGCGAGTACACCAGTGCCTCCAGTGAATGTTCCAGTGATCCCAGTTGTCTCTACTTCATCCATGCTTGTGGTGGTCCCTATTCTTTAAAACTTTCAGCCAGAATTTCAAAAGTTGAAACCCCCTCAGTTTTCAGGAGTTGAGTCCATGATTGTTCCTCAGTAGCTTTTGGAGCATGTGAAAAACTTATATAGAAATATTGATTGTCCTAAATCGATAATTGTGAGAATGATGAGGCTTAAGTTAGATGGTTTTGCGGCAGATTGGTTCTATATATGGTAGACAAATGGACCGCTAGACGAATTAGAGAATGCTTGACATTCCTTTAAAATTGCCTTCCTTCAACAATTCCTTCCTGAAGGAGAGAGACAAGCTAGAGCTCATGAGTTTATCTCTCTATGAAAAATAAGAGAGATGTCGATTTCTGAATATGCCGCTAGATTCCTGCGACTATCTCAGTTTGCCCTTCATGCTGTCCCTATAGAGAGAAAAAGTTAGACGTTTCATACAAGGGCTGGGAACATATTTTTGTAGTGTTATCCATGTCACATATGAAAGTACTTATGAGCAAGTGTATAATCGGGCAACTGAGTTTGAAAATATGTTGAAAGATGACTGTCGAATAGATAATGCTTCTACCTGTAAGAAAAGGGCCAAATCTGAGTCCTGTCCTCCTAAAGCACCTGCCACGTTGAATACATTCTCATCTCGATGTTTTGATTGGTGCCCTCACCAATCAACTTCTGGTAACTACTCTTCTGAAAGGAATCGCCCATTTTCTCAGTCATCTGCTCATACCACACCCGCATGTGTTTCATGTGGTAAGTTTTACACTAGCTTTTGTCGTGCAGTGAAGGGTGAGTGTTTCATATGTGGGCAGATAGGCTGTGGTTTGAGAGAATTCTCAGTGAAGGTGACACCCTCTAAAGGTGGCACAAATATAGCAATCATCTATGGCATTAACTCAGTTCTTGACCAGCCTACCAAGGGTGCGGGTAGAGGGATGGCAGGTCAGGACCGTGGTGGTGGTTCTGGTTCACAGGTTTGAGTTTTTGATCTAATGAGACAGGATGCCATGGCCTCTAATGTGGTTGTCATAGGTACTTTACAGCTAAAATCTATTCTAGTATATATGTTATTTGATTCTGAAGCGATCCACTCCTTTATATTTGCTTACTTACTACCACGATTGAAGAAATCAGTCGATTTACTAGATTCTCCATTGGAGGTATCTATACCTTTGCAAGAAACCTTCACTACCGTTGACGTGGTGAAGTCATATTCACTCATTATATATGATACATCGTTATCAGTGGACTTAATTATTCTAAACATCCATGGATGATGTGATATTAGGAATGGATTGGCTTGCAAGCCATCATGTAGTGATGGACCACTTTGATAAAACAGTGAAAATCTGTTTATTTGGGAAGGAATCCAGATTGATCCAAGGAAACATGAGTGAGGTTTTTACTAAGCTCATTTCTCCCCTAGGGGCACAAAGGTTATTAAGGAAAGGTGGCGAGGCTTATCTAGCCTTTGTTCAGGATATCGAAAGTGCAGAACACCAATTAGAAGAAGTTCTAGTAATAAGCGAATTCACTGAGTTTTTTTAGAAGAATTACTGGGTCTTCCACCAGAAAGGGAAATTAAGTTTTGTATTGACACTTATTCCAGGACCAATCAGATGTCACTCCCTCCATATAGATTATTAGATGTCACTCCATCCATATAGATGTCACTCCCTTCATATAGGATGGCTCTTGGTGAACTTAAGGAGTTGAAAGTTTAGTAATAGGAATTATTAGAAAAATGATTTATTCACCCCGGTACCTCTCCATGGAGGGCACCAATGTTGTTTATGAAGAAGAAAGATGGATCCTTGAGACTCTGTATAGATTATAGATAACTGAACAAGATGACAATGAAGAATAAATACCCTTTGCCTCAAATAGATGATTTATTTGATCAACTACAAAGAGCTCAGTCCTTTTCTAAAATATATCTGCATTCGTGGTATCATTAACTCTGAATTTAGAAGGGTGACATTCCTAAGACAACTTTTAAGACCACATGTGGGTACTATGAATTTGTGGTTGTCATTCGAGTTGACTAACGCCTTTGCCACCTTTATTGATATCATGAATAGAGTATTTCGTCATTTCTAGATCGGTTTATGATCATTTTTATTGATGACATACTACATATTCTAGGAGTGAAGGAGAACATCCCCAACATCTGAAGATAGTATTACATACTTTGAGAGAACACAGATTGTATGCAAAATTCTCAAAATGCGAATTCTGGCTTTTACAAGTGGCCTTTCTAGGACATGTAATCTCTTGAGAAGGTATTCATGTGAATTCTAATAAAGTGGAAGCGGCTAGAAATTGGCCCAGATCATCTTCAGCGATAGAAATTCGTAACTTTTTGGGTTTGGCAGGGTATTATCATCATTTGTTAGGGATTTCTCGTGCATAGTATCTCCCTTGACGAAGCTAACTTAAATAAATATAAAGTTTGAATGCATGTCAGCTTATGAAGACAGTTTTCAATAACTGAAAGAACATTTAACTACAGCCCCGATTTTAACTTTACTAGAAAGTGGGTGTGGATATGTCATCTACTATGATGCATCTTGGATCAGACTGGGTTTGTATTAATGCAGAAAGGCAAGGTTATCGCCTATGCCTTGAGATAACTAAAGAAACATGAACAAAACTACCCCACCCACGACATTGAGATGGCGGTATAGTGTTCGCCTTAAATGTTTGGCAACATTACCTTTATGGTGAAACCTGCAAAATCTATATAGACCATAAAAGTTTGAAGTACATCTTAGAATAGAAAGATTTAAATATGAGACAGCATCGATGGATGGAACTGATTAAGGATTATGATTGCTCTATCCTTTACCATGCGGGCAAAGCTAATGTAGTGGCAAATGTGCTCAGTAGAAAGTCTAGTGGTAGCTTATGACATATCGAAGCTGATCATAGGCCCTTGATTCATGAGTTGCATGGTTTGGAAAATAGTGGGGTTGAACTACAGATAGCTCCCCATTCGGTGTACTCTTGGCTGGTATATAGGTATGATCTCCCTTGGTGGAATAGAGTAAAGTCACTCAGGCAGATGATCTTGACAGGGCTAAGCTATTAGAAATGGCGATGTTAGAAGTCGATACAGGTATCACAATTAATTACTAGGAAATATTGTTTTACAAGGGTCGGTTATGGGTACCAAAAGTGAATGAATTAAAGAAACAGCTAATGCATTGTGCCTACTCGTCTTCCTATGCTATGCATCCAGGAAGTAATAAAATGTACCACTACTTGAAGTTTCATTACTGGTGAAGTGGCATGAATTAAGATATAGTAGATTTTGTTTCTCACTGCTTGACCTGTTAACAGGTTAAAGCCGAACACCAAAAGCCTGCAAGGTTACATCAGAATATGGTATTCCAGTATGGAAGTGGGAGCTGATTACCATGGATTTCTTAACTGGGTTGCCAAAAACCCTTAGAGGGTATGATTCAATTTGGGTGATTATGGACAGACTCACAAAAAACACACATTTCCTACCAGTGAAGACTACGTATTCAGCTCCACAGTATACACAGTTATGTCTGGACAGGATAGTTTCTCATCATGGTATACCCTAGTCCATAATCTTTGATCATGGGACTCAGTTAACGGCCCGCTTTTGGAAGTCATTCCAAGAGACTTTGGGATCTCAACTACACTTTAGTATGGCGCCCCACCCTTAGATCAATGGTCAGTCTGAAAGGACAATTTAGGTGTTATAAGACATGTTACGAGCCTGTGTTATGGAATTTGAAGGTAGTTAGGAAAAGTACTTACTGCTAATTGAATTCGCTTATAATAATAACTATCACTCCAGTATTCAGATGGCTCCATTTGAAGCATTATGTGGTCATAAATACAGGTCCCCTGTGGGATTGTTTGAAACAGAAGAAGTTAAGTTGCTTAGGCCAGACTTAGTTATGGACGCCATAGAGAAAGTGAAGAACATTAGTGAGAAATTATTAGCCACTCAGAGTTGGCAAAAGGCGTATACCGATAAGTGAAGAAGGGAACTTGAATTTCAAGTGGACGATTAAGTTTTTCTTATGGTGTCTCTGATGAAAGGAGTAATGAGGTTAGGTAGGCGAGGTAAGTTGACACCTTGGTACATTGGTTCATTCCCCATCACATAGTGAATTGGAGCAGTGTCATACAGGTTTGATTTGCCACTAGGATTGTTAAGAGTACATCCCGTATTCCACGTATCTATGCTAAGGAAGTACATCTCGGATGATACTCATGTTCTACTAGATGTGCCAGTAGAGGTAGCTCCCAAGTTGGCATACAAGGAATGATCGGTGGTGATAATTGATCATCAAGTAAGGAAGCTTAGGTCCAAAGAATACCCTTCGATGAAGGTAATCTGGGAATGCCATAGGAAAGAAGATGTGACTTGGGAACCAAAATACCTTATGAAAGGGAAATACCCATACTTATTCGATACGTGATCCTACTCAATACTTCTTTTAGTATTTTCTTAGAATTCAAGGATGAATTCTTCTTTAAGGGGGATATAACTTGTAATGCCCAAATGTTTTAAATAGAAACCACAACTTTTAAAATTCTGGCAAAAAAATGAAAATGATAAATGAGGACCTAAAATTGAAATAGCATAAGCTTTAAGAGCCAAGTGGCAAATTAAGAACTTTTAAGATTTACAAAAGGATCCCTTGACCCTTTAAATCTTCAAAAGGAAATCCTTCCTCTCACCTCCTCTTGAAACCGTCTGCTGCTGCTACCTAAAAAATTTTCTCCTTTTTTCTCGTGCCCACTCCTTCTTCACCAAGTCCATCATCGTCATCCCTGTCTGGCTATCACCCACCGCCAGTTGGGTCATCATTCGTGGCTGCGAAAGACAGCATAAAACGTTGTCGATCATGCGTGCATTCGCAGATGCGATTTTTTGCAACTAATAGCAAGAACAATCCGTGGTAGCTTGGCTACAGCATACAAATTTTTCTACAAATATGATTTTTAAGCTCTATACCTGCTGTAAGTCCAGAAATTTGTGCCTTTCATGTACAAAAAATTAATCTGAAAACTTAAAGAAAATTATACAAACTTTCTAGCAATTGTCTTGGGGGTTTTGTTTTCATTTAAGAGTGTTGAATGCATGGTAAACCATAGTGAAATTCCAGAATAACACAAGGTGCTGAATGATGTACAATGCATTAGACTTGAAATACCAGAAAATCCTTATAAGGTTCATTAGGAAGAAGGAAATTTCATAAAATAATAAAATTTGTATATGAACATATACATATAACTAGATTAAGTTAAGCAAGTTAGGAATCCTTGAGATTTAAATTAGGCCCTAGTTTGAATTAATTTAGGCAAATTGGGTGTTTGGGTTCAACCAATTAACACTCTGTCCTTCCATAACTAAATGCAGCTTGACTAGGAAATGGTAATATGATAAGTGTACTAATGTAGTACGCACGTATTTGTACACTTGGGAATACTTGAAGCAAATCCTATAAAACCGAAGTAGCCTTGAAGCGGAGAAGTGTGGGATTTGATTACCGAACTTTCAAGTAACTTGTGAGTCGATATTTACTTATCTCCAAATGCCTGAAGCTTTGAATTCTAAATTTTGGTTTAATGAGATTATTCGAGCATGATTTGGAAATGATTTTGAGCAAAGTGATATATATATATATATATATATATATATATATATATATGTATGTGTGAAATTTTATTCTGTTCCAAATTATGAATCTTTCCCAAGGTGTTTATGGGAAAGTGAAATTTGTATGAGCTATCTAAAATTGATTTAAAACTATATTCTATGATCTATAATAGAGTAGTGGTAGAACCACTAGGTGCACCTAGGTCACAACCTTTATCAGTTAAGGGCAGTTCCTTGTGAAGGATAATTTTGTCAGTGAGTGCTATACCTAACAGAAATTATTATGAATGTGAATGGTTCCTCCAGATGAGTGAAGCTTCAGAAGAGAGTGGCTAATTGACTGTTTTCCTTTGGTGAGTGCAGTTCCCGAAGGTGAGGATCGGGTTGCCCTTCCAATTGAGTTTTATCTTCTAGAGTAGGACTACTGGTTTCTCAGTTTGAGTTTCTCCTTTTAAATCATTATGGATCCTAGTATTTTATGAACTATAGTGAAGTATTTCTAAACTTAAATACTCTTTTGAATATGATATTACTAAATATTATTATTTTATTGTTGAATATGCAGATTATTTTATTTCCCAGATGTAAGGTGTATTATTTGTTATATTGTGATTATTCCTTATGTTTTGAAACGGTGTTTTAACATAATAATTTTGACGGTAATGCACTTTACACCTAGGAGTTCATGCATCCCTTGGTAAGTATTTATTCCATTCATTGAGTCGATGTAACTCACCCCTTCAATTTCTAACATTTTTCAGATCAAGTCACTGGTGAATTCCCTTCAGCTTCACCTGCACCCTTTGAGCCTCCTAATTGAATTGGTACGCATTGCCTGAGTAGTAGCAGAGTATAATGGTGAAAATTGTGGACATTGTTGGATAGGCCATTTTTACATTTTTGAATAAGGGTCGTGGTTTTGTAATAATAATAATTGTATACTTTATGCATAGTTCATAGTTACAGTCCATGTTGGAACCATTTTTTATTTCTGTTTAGGCTATGGAGGCCATTTGAACTGTGTTGGGCCTGTCCACCTTGTTGTTTGAAGAGATTGTACCCTGGGATAGTCCATATTTCATGGAAAACTGCCAAAATTTTTATTAAAATTTTGACGTAGAATTTTTATGTTAACATATGATTACCTTTTGTTATTCAATGCATGAGTATTTTCGGCTGGTAGGTTATTTACCTACATGGTAATTTTTTTATGCTGGTCACGTGTCCTAAAGTGGGATGGGACAATTCCTCACTTAGCTTTAGAGAATTCAACCCACATTAAATTTGAATAGATTTAAGAAGAAGTTAATTAATAACATTTTAGCTATTGTCTTTGTTAAGACAAGAGTTGTCTTAGTTTAGGTAAAAAGTTATTTTTGAACAAACATTGCCCTAATCATTTTTGAAAATGTGAGAAACATTTTTGTTACTAAAGAGATAAAAATAATTCTCACATTAGTTATTTAATTTAAACAAGTGTTGTTTTAATTAAATGATATAATTTTAAGATAAAGATTAGTTTAAAATAAAACAAGTGTTGTCTTAATTAGAACAACATTTATCTTAGTAATTAATTTTGCTTTAACCATTTTAAATTAATATTTGAATTGTTCAAATTTTTAATTTGAAGAAGTTGATTAAAATAAAATTAAATCCCCATTCAATTAGGAATTTTGGCTACATTATTTTATTAGGATAAAATAAATTTATTATTTATCATAATATTGTTGCAAAGTTTGAATTACTCAAACTTGTAAGACAACCTCCTCCCATGTGATGGAGAGGTGCATGCCTTAAAAGGAAGGGAATTGATTCCCTCATAATTATCCTATTGAATAAATGATTAGAAATTAAAAGATTTTTAATTTATTAGGCAACCTATATTTACTAGGAGATTAACTAAGTCAAAGGGATTTAATTAAAAAAAATTCTTTATTTGAATTTTATATTCAAGCATGACCAATTAAAAAGCCCAATGTAATGCCTTAATCCTAAATAGTTAAAAAAAAGGGACTCGAATTAAATAACACAAAGTCTAGGGACTGAGTAGCAAAACAAATTAACTTTTTGAAAATTACAAACTAGTCCCTATTCTCTTTAAATCCCTAACTGAAAGTTCCTCCCCCATTCTTGCCAAATCTCTCTATTTGTTGCCCCTTGTACGCTGAAAACCTCTCTTGTCTCTCTCATTCTTTAGTGCCGCGAGCCTTATCCGTCGTTTTGCCATCTCTTCAGTTCTCAGCCACCACCGCCTCTTGTCGCCAGCTCGCCGTCATGCTTTGCCGCTATTGGTTGGGTTGGACGTTTCGTTGGGTGGTTGGAAAACTCTCTTCAGGTGAAATTTTGAGTGGCAAAAATTTGGGTTTTTGGGATTTTGAATAAATTTTCAACCCAAATCAGGTTTGTGATAGATTATAGCTCCATTTGTTTTGAATTGATCAATGCTTCATGGGTATACTGGTAGTTTGGATTCTCGGCTATCAAGTATTACTCATCTAGTTCATGAACTCTTGATACTCTTTTACTTCAATTGTACTCTCTTACACTCTTGCCTTCCCACCTTCAAATTTTTAGGAATAAAATATCAAGCAAAAGACCAAAGTGAGAATCAATATGGAAGCATTGGTATTCTTTGCTACCACCAATTCATAAAAAAATGTTCTAATTGTAAAGATCCATCTACATTTCATGTTGGTACTAGTTTCTTACTTAGTCACAACAAAGCCATCATTCAGAAGTGCTAATATTTTTTTTTCTTTCAAACGTAACAAAGTGAATAAATAGTGTTAAATGGGTATCTTGAGGAAACATCTCTAGTGAAAATTTTAATTGAAGTAAACTTGGTAAATAGATGTTTTGGTCCACAATTTTGTTTACGGAGTAATTATAATTTTTGAATTGGAGAAAGGAATTTCTTTGGGTGCCTTGTGAATATTTTAAGTAGAATTTGATACTTGTTGGTAGGATAAGTTGAAATGTAGTTATGATGGAAATGCTTTATGAAGAGTAAAAGTGTGAAATGGCCATATTAGAATAAGATCGATTTGAATGTGATTATTAAAGTAATAGTAAAGGATTATTATTTAAATATAGTATGGTAAGAACCTATATGGAGGTTTGTAGGATTTTCGGGTATTAGTGAAGAAAATCTGATATACTAATGTATTATATATAAATTTCATAAGACATTGGAAACAAATGTGTCTTGAAGCGAAGAAATTGTTGAACTCAAATACCGAGCCTCCAAAGTGGCCTTGTGTGTAGATATATGCTTATCTCTAGATGCCTAAAGATTTAAATTCTATTTTATAGTTTAATTATATTATTTAAGCATGATTTGAGATGTTTTTGAATCGAGCGAAATATATATGTGAATTTATCATTTTTCCCAAATTATGTTTTTCCCAAAGTATTCATGGAAAGATGTGATTTATGTAAGATTTCCGAATTAGATTTAGAACTTTGTTCTGAGATCTATAGTAGAGTGGTGGTATAATCACTAGGTGTACCTAGATCTTAACCTTTATCAGTCGAGGACAGTTCCTGATAAAGGGTACTTCTGTCAGTGAGTACAGTTCCTGGTAGAAGATTAATGCTGAATTGAATGTTTCCTCCAGATGAGTGAAGTTTCAAAAGGAAGCGGTTGGTTGAATATTTCCTTCAGTAAGTGTAGTTCCCGAAGGTGAGGATTGGGTCGTCCCTTCCAGTTGAGACTAGTTTTTGAAGTTGGGATGACTGGTTTCTCAGTTTGGGTTCTTCCACTGAATTAATATGGATCCTAGTATTTAAAAACTCCAGTGAACTATTTAAAACCTTAAATTCCACTAGCGGTAATTTTACTAATTATCTTTGTTATTATCATCTGACATTGAGATTACTTTGTTTTTCCCAGAGTAAGGTGAATTACATGCATGTCATTGATCTTTGTTATACACTTATGTAATTGAAACAGTATCCTTAATTATGATAAACTTAGATGGTAATGCACATTACATCTAGGAGTTTATACATCTCTTGGTAAGTATTTCTTCCATTCACTGAGTCAATGTGACTCTCCCTTTCAATTTCTAATATTTTTTATATTAATCTACAGGTGAACCTTCTTCAGCTTCGCCTACACCCTTTGAGTCTGCTGATTTACTTGGTAGGAAAAACTCTGAATAGCAGTGGAGTACGCTTTTGGAATTATGGACAAATGTTGGATAGGATTTATTTGGATTTTGAATAAATTCCATGGTTTGTAATCATAATTGCATGGTTGGATGTAATTAGTATATACAATCCATGATGGACCAATTTATGACTGTTATTTAAGCCATGAAGGCCATTTGATTTATGGTGGGTCTGTTTCTGTTTATACCTTAGGATAATCCATATTTTAGGGGAAATTCTACCAAAATTTGTACAAAATTTGACTTCGATTTTTTATGTTAAGGTACGGTTTGTTTTTATTATTCAACTCATAACTTGCTTTTAATTTCATTAAGTGCATTGAGTATTCTAGGCTTGTAAGTTATTACTTAAATGACAATTTTCTTATGCCGGTCACGAGCCCTAAAGTGGGGCGCGATGCCCCACATGTTTTATTTAAGAGTTAAATAAAATATGACTTTATCAGTTCAATAATGTAATTATTAATTGATAAATTAATTAGATAATTTGATTATATATTCTTCCTAATAGTCGTGTGGAATCCCTAAGTTTTAGGGAATGATATTTTTGAATTCAAAAGAATGAATTAGGGTTAGGTTAGTATAAATATATCCTAACCCCTCTCTCTTTCTGGCCGAAATTATTAGAGAGAAAACACCTTGAGAGTACCTAAAGTTTTTGACACTGAGAGCAAAAGTAAGTTTTGTTTGAGTGCCTTTATAGAATTCTACACGCCATACTTGAAAGGAAAGGGAATGCTTTTTAATTTACTTTAAAAGCTATCAATTATTTTCCTTCATCTATCATTTATTCCAATATCTAAGCCTATTCACCGTAGGTTCTGCAGATAGGTACTTTCCAAAGAATAGGCTGTCAGTGCGCTTAGTTAGAAAATACATTACAATATTAAAGTGACTACAAGTGGTATGTAAAATTCTTATCTATTTTACTTCTCTTTATAGTTGTGAATTATTTGACTATGTGTTTTGTTTTCGCCTATTTGCAAGCTTAAATGTTTTTAAAATTTTTAAAATTCATGCTTGTACCTTAAACATTAAGGATAAATAACTAGATTCAATAATAACGCTCATTTTCTACATATCTCTGTAACAAAACTTGAAATTGTTGGAATTGTGCTATGCAATTGTGGTAGGACAACCTGCGTCAAGATCATGACATGAAGCTTCTTTTCTAATTGAAAATTTTAGTAGTTCCAATTAAGAGCTTCGCATGTTAAGCAAATGTTCGCTACATATGCAACTTAGTAATGAACTAGAGAAGAGAGAATGTGAGAAGAAGAAGAGAAAGAAAGGGGGATGGTGAGAGAGAGAGAAGAAAAAGAGAAGGAAGAAAGAGAAATCAATGATGCTTTTTGTATGTTTTAACTTTTTTTGACAAATCAACTCTTAACGGCCATGTCAGCATTAGTTTACTCCACATCAGCGTGTCCCTTAAGTTGATGTTGACATAGAAAATGTCAAGACTAAATTGATAATGGAATGAACTTTAGAGGACCAAATTGTATGTGTATCTAGCCGCCATAGACAAATCTTTGAGTTCTGTCCTTGTTAGAGAAGAAGACGACATACAATATCATGTATACATCACTAGCAGTGCACTTCAAGGGGCTAAGCTCATCTATAAAAAAATTAAAAAGTTAGCCTTCTCCCTCTTATTTTCCTCAAAGAGGTTGAGACCGAACTACTAGCAACATCAAGTGGTTGTACAAACCGATTAGTCCTTCAGGCTGGGATGGACCTACCTTAGTCCAATTAGGGGCTTTAGCCCCCCTCCCAAATAAAAAAGTTGTTATATATGTCCCCTCTAAAATTTTATATTACCTCTCTTATTTTATAGATGCATTACTCATATGTATTTTGGCCCCCCTTATTATTATTTTTGGTTCAGTCCTTTCCTTCAAGCAAGTTTTACATAAATTTGATGTAGTGAGAAGGATGGTGTGATGGGCAGTGGGAATTTTCGAGTATGCCTAAAGTACGAACCCGAAAGGAATTAAAAGCCAAGTGTTAGCAGACTTTGTTGCAAATATGACACAACATAAGGTGGAGAGCACTGGTTTGAGCTGGGGACCAAGTGAGAACCCAGCTCGAACGAAGTCAAGTATGAAAATAGTCAAAGAAAACCTCTCATTCATGAAGACTTGGCACGTCATGCAATATGGACGATATATGTAGATGGGTCCTCCAACAACAAAAAGCAATGGAGAAGAGGTAATGGTTGAAAGTCCAGATTGAATTACTCCCTCTGTTTTAAATTATCTATTGTTTTAGGAGTTTAATTTTATTTCAAATTATTTGTTATTTTATATTACCAATAAAGTATTAATTGTTATTTTTCCAACGTTACCCTTATTTATTGTTATCTTCAATAAAATAGTAACAAGAGTTTAAATTGACTTTAATAAGGGTAATTTAATTAAGTACAACTATTTTTTATTAGAATTAATGTTATTTAATAGCTTTCTTAATTCGTGTACCATTATTTTAAATGATAGATAATTTGAAATGGGGTGAGTATAATAGAGAAAGCCTTACAACTTAACTTCAAGGTTTCCAACAACTAGGCGGAGTATAAGGCCTTCATTGTGGGGCTCCACCTAGCTCGTAAATTGGGTACTCTCCACGTACAAGTCAAAAGTGATTCTCAACTATTGGTAAGCCAATAAATAAAACGTATTAAGCCAAAGAGTGAAAAATGGTGAATTAAGTGAAAATCCCTGGATCTCGGAATGAGAAATCCAATTCCCTATCAAAACTTGTCAGAGCGATAGCACATTTTGGGAATAGGTTCATCATTAAAGCATCTCTTGATATTCCTAACATTGATTTTCTTAAAACGTTGGAGAATCAAATAAGATAATTGGTTGACACCAATCAAAGAATACTTGATCAAAAGAAACATGCTAGTAAATCTTGGCATTGGTTCTTAGACAATTGCATGAAGGGGTGTGTGAAAGCAGCCCGTTATCGCTTAGAGGGATCCAAACTTTACAAAAGGGCTTTTCTATCCTAAGCCTCATTTGCTTACCTCCTTAGGAATCAGAATTTGTTCTTAGATAATAGCATAAAGCGAGAAAGACAGGGTATTACTAGCCTACAATGCTGATGTGTAAATTTTCACAGTGCACGGAGTTAATCAAGTAATGTAAATTTATGAGTTCAAGTCTTATCTCACAGATTTATTTTTTAATAACCAAAATTTTTTAACACTGGTTTTATTTGAAGAAATCAATTAACAAAGAAGATAAAGAAAATTTAATAATTCAAAAAGTTTAACTTTCAATAACAAAAGTAAGAACCTAGGACTTTCAACTTCACCTTAAGCACTTTGAATCTACCCATTAGCCATGATGGCTTTTTCATCCATATATTATTAGCCTTAGAAAAATATATATACCATAAGGTACTTCGGGCAAACTTACTTCCCGGAGTATGAATCCTAATGCCCTGTCATATTTTTTTTAGGCTCTACGTCCGTGGGATGTCACATGGCGCCATGAACGTGATTCGCCCAACCCACAAACGACTCACATTTCAAATTTGTTTTCCCCACTTCACATGAGTTTTCCAGTGGTTGGACGACTCATGTGAAGTTGTATTTTTTTTTTTAAATTTCTATTCAATTTATATTATATTTAAATAAAATAATTTATTTTATATTAATAATAAATCATAAACCCTTATATTAATATACCCTACAGCCCTAACTCCTAAACCCAAAAATACTTGGACCCCAAATCCTAAACCTAAAATCTTAATTTGTAAACCCTAAACCTTAACCCTCACTACCAAAAAAAAAAAAAGCTTTTTGTGACGACTTTTGTCCTCACAAAAAGTATTGAAAGTCATTACTATACCTTTAGAAATGACTTTTCAACCATTAGTGATGACTATAAGTTATCGTATATACCACGCTACTAAAGGTTTTTAGTAACGAAAAAATAAGGTCGTCAATGAAAATACATTTTTTGTAATAACTTTTGAGCGTCACAAAAGATATAGATTTAGTGATGCCTATATGTTGTCACAAAATGTGCCTTTAGTGACGATAATCGTCGTCACTAAAAGTTTTATTGATGCAATGATTTCTAAATTTTTCATAAGTCGTAACTGAAATCATCTTTGGTGAAATCCTAGCCCTTAACCCCTAAACCCTAACCCCTAAAATCCTAAACCATAAAACCCTAAAGTCCTAAATCCTAGCCCCTAAAACCTTAAAACTTATCACCGAAAACTCTAAACCCTAACCCTAAAATACTAAACCCTAAACCCTAACCCATTAAACCACAAACCCTCAACCTTAACTCTAACCCCTAAAACCCAAAACCCAAAATCCTAAAACCTAAAACCCAAAACCCAAAACTCTAAACTCTAAACTTTGAACCCTAATCACTTAGTGATTGGCAAGCATCTGGTTCCTTTCAGGATACCATTGACACTCAGCTAAGTTTGTAGTCATGACCATAACGAATATCATCATCATGTTAATGACACTAATGATGTTTTGGGATTTCGTCTATCCATTCTGCAGCATCTGAGTGCAAAGAATGCATTTCTTCCACTATACCACGCTTGAATTGGTATCCTTTGTAATATATAAATGAATAATCAACAAATTAAAGAGTAAATTACTTCAACCTCCCTTTTATTTTACTGATTTTATACACATCTCTCCTCTATTTCTAAAGCCTACACAAACCTCCCTTGGATTTTGAAAACAAGCTACACATAACTCGAATTTAAAAATAATTATAACAGAATTGTTAAAAGATTAACTAACCAATGGTTAACTCTTAATTATTTATATAAAAATTGAAATATATTGAATATAAGCCTTTAATACGTACTTAAGCCTATTTATTAGTGTACATGTCTAGGCCCAGTCTGGACTCTCGAGCACCCGTCCTTCCTTTTACTCAATTTTTCTTACCCATCCATTTGATAAATGTAGCTTTATCTCCCTTGTTTCTATTTTGTTCCACGTGTACATATCCATGCTAGTGTCACTAGGATTTTATATTTCTAAAGCTACGTCAATATTCTTCCGAGTCCATACATTCTTCAAGCCATTTAATATTTTTAATTTATGTGTTTAACATTATTAAAATTACTTTTTCATAAAATACCATTTAAACTTTTACAAGAAAATTTAAAAAATTATAGAGAATTATTTGTCCATTTTAATATAGACATGTAGGAGAGTGTTAGGTTAGGCTTTGGAAAATTATAAAAATATGCTTCACTTATAAATAGATAAAAAAATTAATAAAATATATTAAGATGTGCTTGTGATGAGATTTATCATTATATTAATTTTATTATATAAATTAAAATAATTATAAATAGATATATAATATATTACATATTTTTAAATAAAATTTATTTAGAATTAATTTTATGAAAAAAGTTGATCCATTTGGCTCCAACTAAGATTAAAAGCTATTTTGATATTATTCAAGTTCAAAATTGTATATTCAATGGCTCATGATATATTGATTATACCAATATCTATATTTGCATCTAAGTCAACTTTCAAAATTGGGAAGAAAGTAATAAGTCTTTGGAGAAGTTCATTGAAACCAAATGTCATTCAAGCATTGATTTGTCTAGAGGATTAGATTCCTGTTAGAGACAATAACTTTTAATAATTTTTTAATTTGTTAATTATTTATGTATTGAATATTGATGAAATTTTTTTTTTTAATATTTAAAATTTACTTGAGGAATGAGATTGATAGATCATAATCGAATAATAATTATAACAATGACATTAATATCTAAGATCTAAGCTTTTGAAGTGAAATCTTGATATACTTGATTACTATTGAGACTTGTATATTTCTTATTGTCTATGAATTTATATATATTTTTATGTTCCAAAAAGTATTATGATTATTATATTAAAACATAGACTGCACTTATAAAAATGAAAGAACAAAATGAAATATATATATATATATATATATATATA
>JASKGM010049948.1:0-20228 GCA_034509205.1 Ceratonia siliqua
CCTTTAACATAAGGTCACTGGTTCGATTCCTGGGGAGCCGCCCCAACAATAGCCAATGCTTAGGGGACAAAATCAAAAAATAGCGGGACTGCGGATGCCATGCATCAACACTTGGAGTTAAGTTTAGGGTATAATATTTATGTTAAATGATTAAAATTATTATTTTTAGTGCGTCAAATTAAAATATAATATAAAACTTTTAATAGTTTATAAATAACACATATAACTGTGAACTAAAGATACTTCTTAGAATAATTCTTTGCAAGAGCATAAAATTTTATAGATGAAATATTTAATTGAAAAAATACAAAGAATTTTTTCTTACATCAATTACTATATTTGTGTAAGGTACCACCTTCCAAGGGTGAGTTTTGATGTCAAAATAATGATAAATCTGGGACAACATAGCAGAGTTAAATGCACTTAATAAATTATGCAAGAAGTTGTCATTTCATGACCCAACCGAAGAAAATGTCATAATTATTTTTAAACTTCGAATTGTATATAAACTAGTTATAAACTGTTGGTTGGGTAATGCTCTTTATATCAGAAAAGTCATTGTATCAAGTCAGTTAGTATAGAAGCTTCTAATATTTGTTTCATGTTAATTCTTTTGTTCTGTTAAGACTTACTGTTGTGAGTGTTGGGACTCTTCGGCTATATGTATTGAGTCCTTCACTGTGTTTGTAACTCAGATAGATCATGTCAATATACTTCATTCAATTGTCTTCCATTCATCTTCCCACTTGTCTTCTGCTATATTCAGAATGCTTTTACTGTTGCACGAAGATTTTTGAAAAATTATTTATAAAATTTTTTAATAGATAAAAAATAAGTAAATAATTAAAAGAAATATCCAACATTTCAATTCATTATTTTTTCTATATATTAGTAAAAAAATAAAGACGATAACTAAAGAAATAATTAGTACTCAATTAATTAAAAAATAAAGAAAAATAAAGAGAAAATTTACTTGACATAACAAAAATTTAACTCATAATTTTTATGCGGAACTAAGTAAATAATTAAATAAAATATGAATTTTGATAAGGTTTGCATTAAAATTTTTAGAGGTAACTGAACAATAATTGGATAAAAAAATAGAAACAAAAGATAAATAAGAAGATAACTAATTAAAAAGAATTAAATTTCAATTAATTAATAAAAATAAATAATTTTTACTTGATTCAATTATTTTATGTATCACTAATTTTTACAAGTAAGTCAATAATAACTTAAGACAGAAAACATAAAAACAAGATTAAGAAGTAAATAATTAAATAGATAATTAGAGTTCAATTAATTAATTAGTAAAAAAAGTATCCATTCTTTATGTATGACCAAATACAATTGGTATTTATTAGTACATTAGATAACCTTTAGCATCTAATTGCAATAATTGGTATTTCATCTATATTTTTCCCATTCTCTTTTTCTATACTTTAATAATATCACTTTGTTGAGGAAAAAAGAAGAGTAGGAATTTCTTTTCTCAATTATGACGTACAATGTTAGCTTGCCATCTAGGTCTCGGTCGGGGGTGACTTCATAATTCTGGTGTCATTCTTCCCTTCCCTTGATTCAGGATTCTTGAGCTTCTTTTACATAGGCTCCTATACTTCTGGAATTGAAAAAGGAAACCTTTCCAAGCTCGAACAAGATCGAAAGAACTGATCGCTTTCTAAAAAAACAAAAAAGTTATCTACTAGCCATGTTTTTTTCTTTCTGTGAGAATGCCTTAGGACTCAAGGAATTTTTGAAGCTGAACATGCCCAAAAGATGATGCCTAAAGTAAATTTTTATATATTTCTTGATTGAGTATCTTGACATACCTCAAATTAGCAAACACAATGGTATAGGAGTAGATAACTTTAACATCTAACTACATGAATTACTAATTAACACATAATATAATCACACTAATATCGATTCATGAATAATCATATTGTAGGTATGCACATATAACTAAGCATTGAATTTTAACATCCAAAAATGACAAATTAATTACTACTTTCAAAAAATTTAGAGATTTATATAGAAGTGTATCTAAATTACTAATTAATACACTATACATGAATCATATTAATCTATATACATGAATTGTCATATTCTAGATACATAACCAAACACTGAACTTTAACCTATAAAAAATATTAAATTATTAATTTAGATGGTTTATAAGAAAATGTGTAAAAAATATAATTAATATACAATACATGAATCACACTAATCAAGATACATAAATTGTCTTATTCTATAATTATAACTAAGCAATGAATTTTAACATTTAAAAAAAATTACTAATTTTAACCATTTAAGAAAGTTTATATGCAAGTGTAAAAAATATTAAAAAAAATTTTCATGTAACCAATAGATGTATATAAATTTTGTGCTATTAGTAGACACTTGGTGAAAAACTAGACTTCATACTAAACTTTTATATATAATATAGATATCTGCTTGATATTTCTCTTGATATAATTAAGAAGAATGTAAAACAGTACAAATTGTGTTAAAAAAAAACCTTACAATATCATATTTTATAAATAATTATAATCACAATAATGAAAGATTTGAAAATTTTAATTTAGCCTTTGACTTTTCAATGAAGAAATGTAGAGACAACGGACGAACTCTGAAGCTCTTCAGAGAATTAAGAGAATTTTATTGTTGAAAGAAAAAAATAAAAAGATGAAGACAACGGAATGGGATGGTTGTTGTTCGGACGAAGTGGGGAGTGATAAGGGGATTTATCTAATCTTTTTTCATTCGAAGAACTCAAGGATTACGATGCGGAAGGAGGTAATGAATCTTCAGAATTGGATGATGATGTTTCTAATGTTATTACTTGCCCTTCTTTAGAGATCTGGCAAGTTGGTCATGACTAATTAATACTTGCCCTTCTTTTTTTTATCAAATAATCTTATTTATAAATTTTTAGCCCTAGTTTTGTTATTATTTAAATTTGAGATTCATCCTAATTTTTTTTTAGAAAAAT
The DNA here is from genome assembly GCA_034509205.1 of Ceratonia siliqua. NCBI lineage: Eukaryota > Viridiplantae > Streptophyta > Magnoliopsida > Fabales > Fabaceae > Ceratonia > Ceratonia siliqua. The sequence goes on from JASKGM010049948.1 coordinate 2,999, forward strand.
TGTATTGAATACCTTGATCTTTTCACTAATTTGTAATTTTTTTCCTAAATTTTTTAAAATTGCAATACCCGCCCACATAAATATTTGGTAGCAACTACACCAACCTCCCTTTCATGTGGTGGGAACATGAGAGTGAAGACGTTAAAGTTAATGTGTGATTTTGGTAGTGGGGTAATTTTTGCCGTTAGACAAATAAATACGGTGGATATTGTAATTTGAAAATTTTTTAAAAAAATACAATTAAGTGAAAAGATCAGGGTAGCTAGATAAGTGCATTTTCCTCTTTATTTTTTTTATTCAACTTTGTCCCAATTATTTTAAAATTGGTTTGATGATATCCTTATTACTATAAACCCGTCACTAAACTAACAGAAATTGATGATATGACATCTATATGACAATTTAATGTATATTAACCATCAAGGTTGGTCGGTTAATATTATTCACGTAGATAATCCATATCACCTAAATAAAAAAATCAGTCTCTTCCTCTTAAATTCTTAAAATCCTCAGTTTCTTGAAACTAGGGATTTTAGTATTAGAAGATTGGACAATCAAATTGATAGGGATTTATCCAACCGCTCTCACGAAGCTGAAGCCATAACCATCGCTAGGTTCCCATGGTTTGAAGAGCAATAGTGGAAGAAAGGGTGTACTGTTATTGTGGTGAATCCATCATTCCAGTAACATTGTGCATGTTAGACAACTTAAGTTGAAGATCTTGCGTTGCAGGAACTATTATATATTATACTTGTTAACCTTGAATTTTGATGAAGAAACAAAAATACAAAAGACAAAGAAAAGTCAAACTAGTGTATATTATTGCCAAGGTGGAAGGGAGAGAGTAAGGCTAAAAACAAAATTAATGAGGACTCATTAAGCACATGGGGACCACAACAAAGCCAATTTCATCAAGTCAGAATATGTACCGGCTGGAAAGCAATGCAAGTGAGGAGACCAAGACAAAATAAATGTTGTTTTGGACAACATTGGTGGAGCAATGTGAACCACAAAATTCAACTCATTCAAAATAGAAAGTCTATTAAAAAAAGCAGAAAGAGGAAAAGGCAAAGCAATTGTCAAAGACATAGAGAAGCATCAAAAGGACAGCTTTTGAAGGAGGATTCTCGGCCTGATCTCAAGGAAAACTTACATCTACAAGGAAAGAATTAAGAAAATAATATTGCTGTAGATTTGAAATAAGAAAACAAAGAGGAAAGAAGTCATCAGGAGCAAATCTATCTAATGGAGAAACCAAAAAGGAAGGAAGATCAATGTGAAAGCATGCAAAATAAAAGTTGAATCTTTTCTTCCCAAATTTGATTTTGAAGCTACAAAAATATTTTATGGAGGAACCTAAAAATCCCAAGATTGGAGGAGTTGGCAATGACTAAGATCTGAAGCTTATAAAAAAGAAGCATAAGTAAAAGAGAAGATCATCGAAGCTCTGCAAATCCCTTGTGAGAAAATATTTTAGCTAAGTTCATCTGGTCTTTCATTTCTTATGAGCTATTGTATAAGAAAAAGTCAGAGAGTTGTGATCACAAAAGACATTACTTATCTACTCTAAGAGAGAGTCACCTTTTCCATCTCAAATTTTGAATTTGTGTAGTTGGTGGTAAGCTTGGAAACCACTATGTTTTTGGTTAGCAGTCAAAACTATTTATTACTGGTGAACAAGTAAAACCAGGATTGTAAGGATTGATTGATTAAGTAGTAAAAAAATTCCTTGAGAGTCAAGAGGACTGGACGTAAGTCTCACGTTAAGGCCGAACTAGGATAAATCTATTGTGTTCCTCCCTATCCCTTTAATTTTCTATAAGATTTAATTTATGATCAAAAGTAAACTGATTTTGGGGTACTCAAAGTTTTTAAATACCTTAAAAGGTTTAAGGGACCTTTCTTAACAAAAGTTTTATTTCAAAAATTCTCTTAAAAATACAAAAAGACTTGGATTTATTTATATTATACCAACTCACCCCTCCCCTCTTGGTACTATTTAACTTTAATTTGGTATCAGAGCAGGTTTTTACAGAAGGCTTAACATCTAAAGCAAAGATCCAGACATCATAAATCAGTACCAGAACAAAGGATGCCACTTTGCTGAGGGTCAGTCAACTTACTTTCCTCCCTACTTCAATGGGAACCACTACACCCATTGGAGGGCTAGGATGAAAATATTTATTGCATCATCTAATTATCCTGCCTGACAAGTAATCAAGAATAGACCAAAGATACCTACCAAGATAGAGAATGGCAGAAAGGTGGAGAAAGAAGAAGAGGAATAGAATGAAGATGATATCAAAATGGTGCAAGCTAATTCTCAAGCCATAAACATACTTTTCTGTGTAGTAAGCAGCATTGAGTATTATATAATCTCTAGTTGTGATTATGCTAAAGAAATGTGACAACTTGGAAGTTACTTGTGAAGGCAAATAAGGTAAAAGGGACTAAAATAAATGTGCTAGTAAGAGAATATGAACTATTCATGATGAAAGAAGGAGAAACCATTGAAGGAATGTTTAATAGGTTTTCCAAGATTGTAGAAGATCTTAAGTCTCTTGGAAAACCATTCACAGAAGAAGATCAAGTTATGAAAATTCTGAGAAGCATACCCAAGGCATGGAGCTCTAAAGTGGACACTATAGAAAGTGATGTTAGTACACTTACTTATGATGAGCTAAGGGGTACACTCATAGCTTATGAGAAAACTCATTTGGAAAGATATGAGAAAGAAGAAAAGGGCACACAAAATACTGCCTTGAAATCTATTGTGAGGCAGGACAAAGAAATTGAAGAAGAGGATGATAAAGATGAAGATGTTCTAGCCTTTATCAGCAAAAAGTTATCAGGTATGATACAAAAGCGTCAACAAAAGAAATTCATAAGACAAAGTGGAGAATAAAGCAAAAGTGGTATTATTTGTTATGAGTGTGGAAAACCAGGTCACACAAGAGCAGAATGCTATCAATATTAGAAAAAGAATAATGAGAAGAAACATTACAAAAAGAAGGCAATGGTAGCTACATGGAGTGATGAAGATGTAGAGGAAGAAAAAGGCAACAATGACGACAATCAATGCTTCATGGCACTAGGAGATAATGATGAGGTAAATTCTCTTGATAACTCTCCTTCTTATGAAGAATTAGATGAAACTATCGATGAATTGTTAGATGATTTAAAAAAAGTCATGAAATCTTGCAAACTACTTGAGAATGAAAATGGAATTAGGAATTGAATTTGAAAATTTAGTAAATGAAAATATATCTCTTCAATAGAAAATTAGTTATCTAAGAAGTAAAATTGATAGATACAAAAATGAAGTAGTAAAAGGCATGCTTAATGAAATAGATATCTTAAAAAGGAAAAATGAAGGATTACAAAAAGACTTAGACAAGTATGTTAGTGGAATAGATACATTGGAAGCTATACTAGAAAGTCAAAAGAATGTTTTTAATAGAAGAGGAATTGGTTACTTAACAAATTTTAATATGAAAGGGTTTAATGATAATCATATTAAAATAAATAACTCTAACATGAATGCTTCTTCCATAAGATGCAATTTTTGCTGTAGATTTGGTCATGTTACCCAAAATTGTTTGTTAAGAAGAAATAAACACATTTCAAAGCTTGTGTGGGTACCAAAAGGTACAACCTAGCAGCATAAGTTTGACTAACCTCAAAGGACCCAAATCACATTAGGTACCTAAAAATTCTTGATTTTTCCACATAAATGTTAATGAGCAACACCAAGGAAGAAAATTGGTATTTGTATAGCGGTTGTTCAAGACACATGACTGAAAATTCATCAAAATTTGTATCTATTCAAGTATTCGATGGTGGTAAGGTCACCTTTGGTGATAATGGTAAAGGAAAGATCATTGGTATAGGAAAAGTTAAATTAAATGAATTTTGTTATATTGATGATGTGATATTGGCTGATGGTCTTAAGCATAATCTGATAAGTATAAGTCAACTATGTGATAATGGCTATAAAGCCTCATTTGATACTAAAAGCTGTATAGTTCACAATGTTAAAAATGACAAGACAGTCTTACTTGGTCATAGGCATAAAAATGTATATATACTTGATGTTGATTGTGAATGGCATAAGCGACTTGGACATGCAAATATGCATCTTATTGAAAAATTATCAAAGCTTGAGCTAGTTAAAGGTTTAACTAAATTAAATTATAAGAAAGATCATGTATGTCATGCAAGTCAATTAGGAAAATAGACTTAAAGTTCATTCATGCTAAAAATGAAGTGTTTAGTTCCAAGTCTCTTGAATTGCTACACATGGATCTTTTTGGGCCCACTCAAACTCCTAGCTTTGGTGGAAAAAGGTATGGGATGGTAATTGTAGATGATTATTCTAGATTTACTTGGGTATTTTTTCTACTGCATAAAGATGAAGCATTTGATGCATTTAAAATACTATGCAAAAAGATTCAAAATGAAAAGGGGTATGTGATTGCCAAGATTCAAAGTGACCATGGAGGGGAATTTCAAAACAAAGAATTTGAAAATTTTTGCAATGAACTTGGAATTACTCATAACTTTTCTTGCTCAAGAACACCACAACAGAATGGTAAACTTTATTGGACATCGCCTGAACCATGCTATGTGACACATATCTTCCTAAGTATTTATGGGTTGAAGCTGTACATACTACTTGCTACATATTAGATAGTTGTTTGATTAGACCTATAATTAATAAAACTCCCTATGAACTTTGAAAAGGGAGGAAGCCTAATGTAGGGTACTTTCATATATTTGGCAGCAATTGTCACATACATAATAATGGAAAGGAGAACGTTGGGAAAATTTGATCCAAGATCTAATGCTGGTATATTTTTAGGATATTCTACCACCAATAAAGCTTATAGGATATATAATAAAAGAACAATGGTTGTGGAAGAGTCTATGCATGTGATTTTTGCTGAAGTTAACTTGTTTTGGAGAAAAATGCTGTAGTAAACTGAGAAGAAGATATACTGGATAATAGCAACAAAAATAACATTGTACTACCAATGGCCGAGAACCAAAGAGAAGAAACAAGTGAGGAAAATGAAGCAAAATATTCCCAACAAATTGAGGAACAGCCATAAACTAGAACTGAAATAAAAGCACCTAGAGAATGGAAATACAATGTTAATTATCCAAGTGAATTTGTTATTGGAGACCCAATGGAAGAAATAAGAACAATATCATCCTTCAAATTACAAAACAATCTTACCTTTATATCACAAGTAGAGCCAAAGAATATTGAGGAAGCTCTAAAAGATGAAGGGTGGATTCTTGCCATGCAAGATGAATTGAATCAATTTCAACGTAATGAAGTTTGGTCTCTTATTCCTAAACCAAAAATCAATCTATAATTAGAACTAAATGGAATTTTAGGAATAAATTAGATGAAAGTGTAAATATAATAAGAAACAAAGCTAGACTAGTAGCTCAAGGATATAATCAAATAGAAGGAATTGTGAAGAAACATATACTCCTGTTGCTAGGTTAGAATCCATACCATGTTGCTTGCATTTGCATAACATAAATTATTTCATATGGACGTGAAAAGTACATTTGTAAATGGATTTTTAAATGAAGAAGTGTATGTAAAATAGCCACTAGAACTTAAAAATGAGAAATATTCAGACCATGTATATAAACTTTCTAAAGCACTCTATGGGTTGAAATAAGCTTTTAGATCTTGGTATGAGAGATTAAGTAACTTCTTAATAGAAAATGGCTTCTCAAGAGAAAAAATTAACATCACATTGTTTACAAAAACTGTTCAATATGATTTTATACTTGTGCAAGTGCATGTTGATGATATTATTTTTGGGAGTACTAATGATTTATTGTGTAAGGATTTTTCAAAGCTTATGTAAGGGGAATTTGAAATGAGTCTCATGGGAGAATTAATATTCTTTCTGGGTTTACAAATAAATCAAATAGCTGAAGGTATCTTTATTTGTCAACAAAAATACACCAAAGAGTTAACCAAAAGATTTGGGATGGAGAATTCAAAACCCAAGGGAACCCCTATGTGTCTAGCCATTGTTATTGACAAAGATGAGGATGGTAAGAATGTTACTGAGAAAAATTTCAGAGGTATGATTGGTTCATTGCTTTATTTAACTACAAATAGGCCAGACATAATGTTTAGTGTTTGTAAATGTGCTAGACTTCAAGCTAATTCCAAAGAATCCCATTTATCCACTGCAAAAAAGTCTTTAAATATTTGAATGATATTAAAAAGTATGAATTATGGTATCCTAGAACTAATTCTTTTGCACTAGTTAGCTTTTCATATGCTGATTTTGCAGGTGATAGAGTAGATAGAAAAAGCATAAGTGAACTATTCCAATTTCTTGGAAATTTCCTTATCTCTTGGCATAACAAGAAGCAAGTAACTGTAGCTCTCTTTACAGCCGAGGCAAAGTACATAGTAGTAGGCAATTGTTACATGCAAATTTTATGGCTGAGACAATAGTTGGAAGATTACCAACTTAACTATAACTAAGTGCCTATTCTTTGTGATAACACTAGTGCTATTCACCTCACCTAAAACCCTGTACAGCACTCAAGAATGAAGCACATTGAAATTAAACATCACTTCATTCGTGATCATATTTCAAGAGGAAATATTAAAGTGGAATACATTAATACAAAGGATCAACTTGCAGATATATTCACAAAGCCTTTACTTGAGCAAAGATTCAACCTTTTAAGAAATCAATTGGTTTAAAAAATGGATTGGACTAAGTCATATGGTATATGTTTCTCACTCTACTCATTTGTTTCCACACTATTGGTATATTTTTAAAGCATTTGATTAATTGGAAATAATATATTAATATGTTTTTCATCATGATTTTGTGGTTAATTAATTGTGAATATCAATTTAAAATGGTTTCCTGTAATTATGTCCATTTTTGTCTTTCTCCCTCAAAAACTTTTAAAGTACCTCACAGTTTTTAGGTACCTGAAAAATATTCACTTATTCAAGGTACCTTAATCATAAGTTGGTTGCAATTTTAAGTTACTTTTTCAACTACCCATTAAATTCCGCATTTAATGCCTATCTGTTACATGATTTTATTATCAGAATTTACTCCTTTTGCTTTTATTGCCTATGGCTCTCTCACCTTATTCCTTACACCATCAATATATCAATTGTCAATTCAAAATTTCCTTTAATTGACTCAACCCTTCAAATTTTTTTCTAGTTACCCAAAATTCCTAAAGAATATTAGTCTGACAATCTTATTTTTACTCACCCACTCCATCGTGATTCTCACAATCTTGACCATTATTCTCCCTTTCCTTCTTTATGTTTACCATCACTATATTCGCCTCTTTTGAAATCAAAATCCCTAGTTTCCAACTTCCCATCACTCTTGGTTTCCATGGCCAAAACCTAATGATCTTCTAGCTCTTCCACTCATGGATGAAGTAATCAAATTCACTCCCAAATCCATCGTCTTCACAATCCCTCTCTTGTCATGGTTGATTTAATTGATGATGATGATCCTTCTCCCTCTCCCACTACTTGTTTTATGGACTCACCAAACTATGAACCTGAAAATGAACCTATACCCATGGAGTCTTCTGGTGTGGATGATAACATTGATACCCATAATCCTCCTCCTAAAATTCCTATTGTTGAAGAACAAATTTATGACCTTGAAGCTTTGCTCGTCAAAAGGGTAAACGACCCCTCATAGATGATGATAATCCTCTCTTATTGTTATCCTCCTTTGACCCTAATCTTTTCAAAGACTTAGATGCCTATCAGAGGTACAAGGATTTCTTTTCTCATAAACCTGCATATATGGTAGGGTGGTTGATTTTAGTGTTATGAAATAATGCCTCTGTGACATTGAGGAATACTTTGCATTCCAAGGGTGGCTTCCTTTCCTTGCTACAAAAGAACCTCAATACTCTGAATTGCTCAAAATGTTTTATGCAAACTTGCACTCTGAAGAAGATGGGTTAGAATATATTGAATGGCACCATTATCTTGCTAAATGAATTTACTCTGAAACGGATATTAGGAATGATCTTTGAAGGTTTTTCTCTGTTTCTTAAAAATAAGTGGCCTAATCATTTTACAAAAACCTATGAGATTGTCAAAAAGGAATTAGTTGACCATGTTGAATTGACCAAAGGATCTATGTTTAAGGCAATCTCTTCCCCTTTTACATAGAATTATTGACCACATTCTTTCCACCATTGTACTTCCTAGAGGCAGATCACTAGATCACATCAATAAGAGAGAAACTTATCTTCTCTATTGCCTAATCCATAAGCAAAAGATCAACATTGCATTGTAGATACTAGGATACATGGATGAGAGTGCTCATAACACTGACCCTAGTGGAAATCTCCCTTATGGTATGCTTTTCACTAAGATTTTTAAATATACTTTAAGGTGGATCTCTCTATCAGTTCCTTCTGGCCCCTTCTCCTCTCAGGCTACACCTAGCCCTTCACCTCAGCTTCCTTAACCCTCTACTACTCTTCTAGCTATCCAAGCCACTTAGGCATACATGATTGAAGCTCTCAATCTCTGAGTTCTTGCAATGAAAGACTGCTTAAATGACATTCATGACTACCTTATTGGGATATTTCCCCAAATTCTCATGAACACTACTCCTCGTGGACCCCGTGGTGATTGTTAGTTATCTTTGTTGGTTCTGATTGCTATTCCCCCTTTCTTTTGTTGATGACAAAAGGGCAGAACTTATGCAAAACTTTTGGCTTTTGAAAGATAACTATGTTATACTTTTGTACTGAATCTTGTTAGTTGATACTAAAACCTTGATGTTGCTGGAAATTATTGATTAGTTGCTACTGGAACTTGATTTTAGTTGACTTGCTAAAATTTGCTAGAAATGTTTTTTGGCTAACCAATACAAGTGTCAAAGATTGAGGGGGAGACAAAATTTCAGAGGGAGTACCTGCAAGGAACAGATAAAAACAGGGAAATACAAATCAATTGTTTATTCTTGCCAAAATTTTTGTTTTGTATTTTTGTCATCATCAAAAAAGGGGGAGAATGTGAACCTTGAATTTTGATGAAGAAACAAAAATATAAATGACAAGTCATACTAACTTATATATATTATTGCCTAGGCGGAAGGGAGAGAGTAAAGCTAAAAGACAAAATTAATGAGGACTCATTAAGTACATGGGGACCACAACAAAGCCTACTTCACTAAGTTAGATTATGTACCAGCTAGAAAGCAATATACAAGTAATGAGACCAAGACAAAATAAATACTATTTCAAACAACATTGGTGGAGCAATGTGAACCTCGGAATTCAACTCATTCAAAATAGAAAGTCAATTCAAAAAAAAAAAAGAGGAAAAGGTGAAGAATTTGTCAAAGACACAGAGAAGCATCAAAAGGAAGGTTTTTGAAGGAGGATTCTTAGCTTGATCTCAGGGACAACTTATGTTTACAAGGAAAGAATCAAGAAAGTAATATTGCTACAGATATGAAATAAGAAAACAAAGAGGAAAGAAATCATCAAGAGCAAATATGTTTGATAGAGGATCAAAAAAGGAAGGAAGATCAATGTGAAAGCAAGAAAAATAAAACTGAAATCTTTTCTTCCCAAATCTGATTATGAAGCTACAAAATTATTTTATGGAGAAGCCTAAAAATCCCAAGATTGGAGGAGTTAGCAACGACTAGTATTTGAAGCTTATAAAGAGAAACATAAGTAAAAGAGAAGATCATCAAAGCTATGCAAATACCTTGTGACAAAATATTTTAGCTAAGTTCATCTAGTCTTTCATTTCTTATGATCTACTGTAAGAGCAAAAATTAGAGAGTTGTGATCACAAATGACATTACTTATCTACTCTAAAAGAGAGTCACTTTTTCCATCTCAGATTCTAAATTTGTGTAGTTAGTGGTGAGCTTGGAAACCACTCTGTTTATGATTAGTAGTCAAAACCATTTGTTATTAGTACACAAGTAAAACCAGGATTATAAGGGTTGATTGATTAAGGGGTGAAAAAATCCTTTAGAAGTCGAGGGGACAGGACATTGGTCTCACGTTGAGGCCGAATCAAGATGAATCTATTGTGTTCCTCCCCATCCCTTTAATTTTCTCTAAGCTTTAATTTTTGATATATAGTAAACTAACTTTGAGGTACTACAAAGTTTTCAAGTACCTCAAAAGTTTTAAGGGACCTTTCTTAACAAAAGTTTTATTTAAAAAATTCTCTGAAAAATACAAAAAGATTTGAATTTATTTATATTGTACCAATTTGTTTGATCTAGTTGTTTATCCTGAGTGTTTCCTAAACAAGATGGGTTTAAAATTTTTTTAAAACATTCAAGCTTGCAAATAGGCAAAAACAAAACATATACGCAAATAACTCACTACAAGTATGAGAAGTAAAATAGATAAGAGTTCTACATACCTCTTGTAGTCACTTTAACCTTGTAATATACTTCCTAGCCAAGCTCATTGACCTCTTATTCTTTGAGAAGAACCAATCCACGAAACCTATAGTGAATAGGCTTAGTGATTGGAATAAAAATAAAAAATCAAAAAAAAAAATTGATAGCTTTCAAAGTAAATTAGAAAGCCTTTCCTTTCCCTTCAAGTATGTCGTGTAGAAATCTATGAATGTACTCAAAACAAAACTTACTTTTTGCTCTTATTGTTTTTCTCTCAAGAATTTGCCCACAAGAGCTCTCAATCTAGTTAGACCGCTAAAAGAGGGCGAGGTTGCATATATATAGTATGCTAACCCTAGGTCATGTGAGAGCATATAAGTGTAACTCAAAAACTCAATCCCTAATCATTAGGGATTCACATGCCTACTAATGGGGAATATTAGATAATCAAATTATCTAATGATTTATAAATTAATAATCATATTATTAATTTTGATTATAACATATTTTATTTAACTGTTAAATGGAACTTTCTAATTGTCATGCTTTGAATATAAAATTCAAATAAAGAATTTTAATTAATTAAATTTCTTTGACTTAGTTAGTCTCCTAGTGAATGTAGGTTACCCAAGAAATTAATACTCTTTTAATTTCTAATCCTTTATTCATTAGGATAATTATGATAATTACGAGGGAATCAATTCCCCACCTTTTTGGCCATGCTCCTCTCTATCACATGGAGATGAGGTTGTCTTGCAAGTTTGAATAATTCAAACATTGCAAAAATATTAGGATAATTAATTAATTAAATTAATTTTATCCTAAAAAAATAATATAGCTGAAAGTCCTAATTAAATGGGGATTGAGTTTTATTTTAATCAACTTCTTTAAATTAATTAATTTGAACATTTCAAATATTAATTTAAAGAGTCTAATTAAAATAATTACTTAAATAAAGGTTGTTTAAATTGAGACAACACTTGTCATAATTCAAACAAACCTTTGTTTTAAAATTCTTTTGTCTAATTAAACAACTCTTGTTTAATTTAGACAACTAATGTAAGAATCATTTTTGTCTCTTTAGTGACAAATTGTTTCTCACATTTTCAAGTATGCTTAGGACAACATTTGTCCTAAAACAATTATTTGTCTAATTCAAGATAACTCTTGTCTTAATTAAGACACTAGCTGAATACTATCAATAAACTTCATCTTAATTTATTCCAACTCCATGTGGATTGAATTCTCCAAAGTTAGGTGGGGAATCCATTTGAACATAGGAATTTCAAGCTCCAACAAACTTAGGATTATTTTAATCTCATTAAGATAATCCAAATTTATTAATCATGAAGTCACTTCACGAAAAACTCATGATTGCACTCTTTTTAATTTCTAAAATTACAATAAGTCAATGTTGAATATTGATTTGTCTAATTTGTAAACTTAGTGTTTGTAAACCCTTGTAGCCATTCATTGACACAAGGTAAAATTATCATTTTACCCTTTATGTCAATTTTGTCCCCTGGTCTCAGATTTCATCCGATAAGTGACTAAATAGTCTTTTAGAACTTTTCTAAAAATTATCTAGAAATGATAAGTATCTAATTCATCATTTCATTGGATCCAGATATGTCGCTTGTCTTCTTGAAACCACCATAAGTGATGCAATGCTATGAACTCCATTTCTTGAATTTATGTTTCAGGATGTCTACTCTCACTATGATCCCAACATACAGAGTCTTGACCAATGCCACATAATGGTCATGCCCATAGTATATCAGAGATTACAATGGTCATGAACACGAGTCCACAATCCATCAGGATTTTGGTTCTGCCACTAGCAAATACAATGTGTGTGAGTTCAAGTTCAAAGTAATAGTATTAACATAAACTTAATATCTCACTTGATTCCAATTCATTTAATAGTGTCATTACCTGAAGTATACTTCTTCAATGATTTAAGATTCATCATTCCTTTAGAAAATAATCTTATTATTTCTATGGAGGTAATTTGGGCACAATAGTCTTAATTGAACAGAGTAACTGACTATATTCAATAACTGTAAATATTATTTTAGATTCATCCAAAAATACATATATCTTTTTGCATAACCCTTATGCAAATGTATCTTGGTTTATTAGAATATACGAACCTCGATAGCTAGAATATAAAGCTTACATAAATAAATTCTTTATTTATTAATATTAAAATTGTATTTAATATAAAATTGGGGAATACAACTTGCTTTCCAGGGCAACTTATTCCAAACACAATTCACCCCTCCCCTCTTGGTACTGTTTAACTTTCAATACTACCATTCAACTAGTATTAAAATGTCTTGTCTTAGTTATGGGTTTTGTATTTCCTCTTATATATGGTTCTTTATGTGGCTTGATCCACTCACCCATTCTAATAGTCCTATTGTAACTTGATGATATAGGAACTTAGGTAGAACTCACCCTTAAAAGCTTGTAAAAGAAGGGTACTCAAGCCCTATATAAGTCTCCACAAAGGGTTCATTACTCTTAATGTGGAACTTCCAAGGTTCATTGCCCCTTGCAAAATGGCATATGTAATAATCCTTATCCTTCAAGAATCGACGTCCATGACGACCCATTCTGACTACCCACTCAAGGTGGCTTTCACTCTATTCTCCAAGTAGCCCTTTCCCTGGTCACTCATTTCTAGGTCAACCCCTCCGCATCGCCGGCCCCTAATGGACTGAAACTGTTCTGATACCATTGATGCAAGAACTTGGGTAGAACTTAACTTGTAAGGGGAGGGTGTCCAAGCCCTATATAAGTCTCCACAGGGGGTTCATTACTCTAGATGTCAGACTTCCAGGGTTCATTACTTCCAAGGAGAATTTGGCTACTAATGCTTTATCCAAAGTGCCTTAACCTAACTTGACTTTGATGGTTCTGTGCACCATGCATTTTGATCTTATGGCTTTGATATATAATAGTTGGACGTAAGATTCTGAATTACAAAAATTATTACAACAACTACAAGTCAATGCTTCAACTCATCAGCACTACACTTGGACCTATAATCAACTTAGGAAAAAAAAAAAAACTAGTGGCAGGTAATGATCCTCAGCTAAGGCATAAGATATTAGATTGGCTCCAATCATCTACCATAAGAAGGTATTAAGGAAGAGATGTGACTACTAACAGAGTAAAGAATCTATTCTACTATTCAACTAGAGACATCCAACAATTTGTAAAAGAATCTATTATACTATTCAAATGATACAGCTAGGGATATCAATATGGGCCAGACCCACAGGATTGGCCTATATAGCCCTATAATGTAGGGTGGGCCACCCATAATTCAACTAGGTCTATGTGGCCTACCCCTTAAACTGGGAGCTGAATCGGGGTTAGGGCCGAGTAGGCACTATGGGCTAAGGCAATTTTTTTTTTTATAAAAACAAATCCTAACTTAGTTATGGTATTGGAACTTTAAGGAAGTTATGTTGAACTTTGATAAATTTATATTTTGGCTTAAGACTTATTTATCAATATTTTTAATTTATGTTATGGCTTGAGTAATATATGTTATGTCATTATAGTAATTTATCTAATTTGTATATTGAAACTTTAATGTAATTTAATAATAATTAGATATTTTTATTAAGTAATTTTGTGAAAATATTAATTATATAAAATAAAAAAAGATATATATGGTGGTCCATGGGCTGGGTTGGGCTGGAGTTTTGTAGACCCATATAAAATATGGGTTGGCCTAGCCTATCCCACATTTTAGGGGGCTAATGTGGGTTAGGGCTGGGCTGGGCTGGGCCAGGCTAGCTCATGTTGACAACCCTAGATACAGCTGCTAGCCTTGGACTACTACAACCACTTCCTATTCTAGATAGGGTTTGGATCAAAATCACTATGGATTTCATTGATGGGTTGGCTACTTCAAATGGTAAATCAACCATCTTCGTGGTAGTGGATAGGTTGTCTAAAGTAGCCAATTTTTTGGCTCTTGCACGCCCCTATACAACATTGTAGGTAGCTCAGTCCTTCATGGACAATGTCTATAAATTGCAAGGCTTACCACAGTCCATCACATGTGATCAGGATACTGTCTTCTTGAGCAACATTTAGAAGGGACTTTTTGAAAGATAAAGAGTTAACTTCATTTTTCCACAGCTTACCACCCCCAAACAGACTAGCAATTTGAAGTGGTTAATCAAAGCTTAGAAACTTACTTGCATTGTATGTATGGAGAAGCTCCTACATTGGGATTAGGTTGCCTTAGAAAGCAAGTTGTATTCTCCAACTTATTGTAAATACATTTTAATATTAATAAATAAAAAAGTTTATTTATGTGGGCTTTATTTTCTAACTATTAAGGATCATAGATTCTAATAAACCAAGATACATATGCATAAGGGTTATGGAAAAAAAGAGATATGTATCTTTTAGATGAATCAAAAATACTATTTACAGTCACTGAATAAAGCCAGTCACTCAATTCAATAAAAACTATAGTGATTGGATTACCTCCAAAGGAAGAATGAGATTCTTTCCTAAGAGAATGATGAATCTCAAATCATTGAAGCGGTAGACTTTAGATAATGACACTATTAAATGAATTGGAATCAAGTGAAATATCAAGTTCAAGTTTACCGTTACTTTGAACTTGAACTCACACACATTGTTTTCGCTAGTAGCAGAACTAAAATCCTAATGGATTGTGGACTCATGTCCATGACCATTGTATTCTTTGATATGCTATGGGCATGACCATTGTGTGACATTGGTCAAGACTCTATATATTGGGATCATAGTGGAAGTGAACATCTAGGAGCATAAATCCAAAAAATAGAGTTTGTAGCATTACATCACTTTTGGTGATTTCAGGAAGACAAGTGACATATTTAAGCCCAGTGAAATGATGAATTATGAATTAGCTACTCATCATTTCAAGATAATTTTATAAAAGTTCTAAAATATTATCTGGTAACTTATCGAATGAAATATGAGACTAGGGGACAAAATTGATATAAGGGGTAAAGTAATAATTTTACCTTGTATCAACAGATAGCTACAAGGGTTCCCAAATACTAGGTTTGAAAATTGGATAAATCAATGTTCAACATTGACTTCTCATAATTTTAAGAATTGTGAAGAGTGCAATCATGAGACTTTGATGAAATGACTTCATGATTAATAAAATTGGATTATCTTAATGAGATTAAAATAATCCTAAATTTATTGGAGCTTGAAATTCCTATGTCCAAACTGATTCCCCACCTAGCTTACGAGAATTCAATCTACATTAAGTTAGAATAAATCCAAGGTTAAGTTAATTAATAGCATTTTAGCTAATGTCTTTATTAAGATACGCATTGTTTTAATTTAGACAAAGAATTATTTTAGGACAAATGTTGTCCTAAACATGCTTGAAAATGTGAGAAACATTTTTGTCTTGATTAGACAAGTGTTGTTTTAATTAGACAATGAAATTTTATGACAATTGTCTTAATTAAGACAAGTGTTGTCTCAGTTTAGACAACCTTTATCTTAATAATTATTTTTGGTTTAAATACTTTAAATTAATATTTGAATTGTCCAAATATTTAATTTAAAGAAGTTTATTAAAATAAACTTAAATCTCCATTTAATTAGAAATTTTGGCCATAGCATTTTATTATGATAAAATTAAGTTTACTTATCCTAATGTTGTTACAAAGTTTGAATTGTTCAAACTTGTGAAACAACATCCTCCCCATGTGACGGAGAGATGTACGGCGAAAGGAGGGGAGTTGGTATTTGGCATGGTCAAAGATATTTCCTCCATATTATCCTAATTATCTAAGTGAATAAAGGATGAAAATTAAAAGACTTTTAATTTCTTAGGTAACCTATATTCACTAGGAAATTACCTAAGTTAAAGGGATTTAATTAAGTAAAATTCATTTATTTGAATTTTTAATTTAAGCATGATCAATTAGAAGGTCACACGTGTTTGATTTAATTATTAAATAAAAGATGTTATTATCAAAATTAATAATATGATTATTAATTGATAAATCATTAGATAATTTGATTATCTAATATTCCCCATTAGTAGGCGTGTGAATCCCTGATGGTTAGGGTTTGAATTTTTGAATTACACTCAAATGCTCCCACATGACTTGGGATTATCATACTATATATACACAACCTCTCTTTCTTGTGGCCATATAAGTGAATATTTGAGAAAGAGAAAAAGGTGAATTCTTTGGTGTGCCACTAGTGTATATCCAAGTTGAACTCCAAACCTCAGTAACAAAGCCTTAATTTGAAAGCCCTCCAAATTGGAAACACAACTAAAATATAAATCTCCTTACAGTATAGTGGTATTTGTGTTTTTCATAGCAAGGGCTGTTTTCCTCCAGAGGATTGGGTTTAGTTGATTAGTTACTATTAAAATTAATAAGTCAATGCTAGAAATGTAAATTGGGGGCTTTTATGAGAACAAAGATACTTAGAAATAACAATGAAGGTAAATAGATGCAAAAAGATTAAAGAATACAACAACAATAAGAAAGTTAGAATAAGGTGAGGAGTATGGTTGAGGATTCACCCTTTTTCATTGGACAATGGCAAATGATTATAGACAATCATTCATTATGATCATAAACATGACAGTATTTTCAACTCACTATCCTAATTACTAAGCGTAGATAACAACAAGCTCTATTATCCCAATCTTTCTTTAGTTATTCGGTGAAATAGAAGAACGCTCCCTACTTACTCCCTATCCAATGAACAACCTAGAAAACGCTTCCTAGATTTAATCCAATGAA
>JASKGM010049959.1:0-20227 GCA_034509205.1 Ceratonia siliqua
CTTTTTAGAAAATTTATGAAATATTTTAGGGGTATATGTGTTTGAAAAATTTTCTCTCTCTTCTATTGGACCTACTTTTTTCAAAAGCTACAAATCTTGGCTTCTAAAATAATCAGTTTTTTTGCTTTTTTTTAATAAAAGCACTTTTAAAAAAATATGATCCAAACACCCCATTTTCAGAAAAGCATTTTTTTTAAAAAATAATCCGCTTTTTCACTTGAAAAAGCGGATCCAAACGGCCCATTAGAAATGTTAATAGAGGCTGGACACCACCTCAAAGATTTTCAACATAGAAAGCACATTATGAAAGTTTTCCTTATCCTCAAGCTGGAAAAGAATAGTATCATCTGCAAACTGCAAATGAGAAACCTCTAAACCCTCCATTCTAATTGACAAACGTCACCCAATCCCTCGCTCTTTATCCCTACCAAGCGCATGACTCAAGACCTCAACAACAATGGTAAACAGGAATGAAGAGTGTCTCCTTGCCTAACTCCACTCTGCCCTCTGAACCAAGACTCAGACACGCCATTGTTTAAAATGGGGAAAAAGAGAAGAAAGCCAACCTCTAATCCAATTCCTCCATCTCTCTCCAATACCCTTTTAGCAGAGAAACAATAAAAATAATTTGAGGGCATGGACGGACAAAAATGTGGAGAGAGAATGGTGCCTAGGTGCTGGAGATAGGAGTGATGGGAACTTGTGCATGACAGGAAGAAAGAAACCTTAAGAAATAAAGAAGCAGTGGATGTGTGACTGGTTTATAAGCAGGGAGGCGTGGATGGATTTTTGGGCTCTAAGTCAATTGATGCAGAACAAGCACAAAACAGTAAAGGGAAAGAGAGGACTTGAGGGAGAGAGAAAGAATAGGGGGAGGAGTTAGAGAGAGAAAAGAGGGAGAATAGGAGCTCAGTAACAATTTCAATAATAATTTATGTGTGATCAATCCAAATACAAAGCAATGCTTAAATAGGCAAACCCAAAATACTAGACAGCTATTATACTAAATTATGATAAACCCAAATAATCCTAATTTATTAAATTACCTAATATCACCAATTATTATCCATATCATAAATCCCTAATTTACATATTTATACCCATATCATAATAATTTATAATACTTTTAATATTCCCCACAGTCCTATCTCATTCCTCATCACAGTGGCACTCAAGTTTCTCGGCTTTGGTCCCATGTCTCATCAACAATTTTTTCCTTCTTTTCAGCACCCATTCTTCACCAAATAGTCAACAGTTAAAGACTATGAAGCATGGACAGATCTATTTTCAGGTGTGTCGGTGTCTCAGAGATAGACATGCTATAACATACTAACGACATGTGTCCGACATACATCCATATATATATATATATATTGGAAACCTGCCTAAACTCAGACATGCTTCTGATACATATGACAGGTAAAAGGAGGGGGGGGGGGGGGACAGAGCAAAAAAACAAAAAACAAAAAATAGAATGGGAAACTAGAAACACCATTTTGATGAGATTATTTCTTTCCTGACTTTTTTGATTGCACATGAATAATTTGAATGGTATAGTTAAACATCCTTTTTATTTAGTAGATTCTTTTGGATAATAATAATGCAAGGTAGTTACAATATGAGATGATGCCCATTAAGTTTTTCATTGGAAAGGGCTCGCTGGAGACAAAGCATGTAAATCTGTTAGGGACTATGTTGCACAGGTACAGGTATGACTATGAGTACTTGTATGGTACAGGTATGGGATATGGTAATTTTTTTAAAATATAGGATACGAGTACGACAATATATATTGTATAAAAATCAATTTTTATAATATATACTATAAAAAAATAGATAGTGAATATTCTTTAGTATAAAATAAATCAAAATTGTAATTCAAGTTTCCTAATATAATTTTAAAGTTTACTAAAATAAAACAAAGTAATATATGATATTTGAGTTACGCATACAACTATGTATATATACTAGTCTTTTTGTAATTGTTGAGTTATTAAGGTTTAATTTCTAATATTCAAAATACAGAACTAGAAGTTTGTTTGAAGGTAGGAGAGCAAGTATAATTACAGTGTACCTCATGTTTTGTTTTTTGGCAAAACAAAAAAGAATACCCAGCCAAAAGTACCTAAAGAGTACCCAGAAGTACCCAAAGAGTACCGGTACCGGGCACGTACCTTGTACAGGTGTGGCTTCAATGTAGCCATACCCGTGCTTCATAGGTTGGGGAACTACAGTATTAAAATGGTTAAATGACAAGATGTTTATGATTTCAAGAGAGGTGGGGCTTCAAACTCCATAAAATAAGGTGATGGTGGATTTGGCCTTAGCCTTATATTTATTTAGAATCATGTATTCAACTATTCCATGCTATTTTTGTTTAAAAAAATTGCAAAATGAAAAAGTAAAATTGCGTCTGTTTGCATTTGGGTTGGGCAGGACCTAGCAGAGGTCTGTTGTGACCCAACTAAGCCATCCAAGAACCAGAATCACTGGAATAGCCAGAATTGTGCATTTCAGGCAATTCCCGCACAATTCTGATGTATAGGATTAAAATTTCCAAGTAGGGTCAGTCAGCAGTCAGTACTCATTTAGGAAGTGGGAAAGAACCTGAAATTTGAATTGAAATTTTGTACTGAAGTGGCAACTTAAACATAAAGGAAAAACAAAGTTGCTGGGTTATAGTGTCTGAGCCTAACCCATTCTCCAAAAGCGCTTTGGGAAGTAAGGACTGTCTCATACTTATAACCAATGCTCAACCAGCATACCTAGGCGATGTGGGACTTCCAATACTCTACCTCTTGACGGAGGAGTGGACCCCACACCTACCTGGGTGACATGGGAATACCTCCACGTTTCAGGCTGGCTCTGACTCTAATAACATATTAGATTCAGGTCATGGCCTAACTCCTCACAAAACTGACTTGTAAGGGGAAAGATTGTCAAGACTTATATTTCACATTTAATATTCTTACTCCTGATGTGGGACTTTCCAACATATCCTTTTATTTGGAGGTGGTGAATGATCGTTCTCCCATTTATGAGGGAAGGAGTGCTTGGATCCATCTATTAGGGTTGCCCAATGGTTCTTGACATTTGCTAATGCTAATATGCTACACAATAGAACAAACAGAAAGGAACAAAAGAGATGAAACAGAAGGAAGGAAAAGAGAAAGAAACAGAGAAGTAAGGAAGAAGAAACTGCTGGGGACAACAACTAGGCAAGTGGCAGAGTGCTGACACAGAAGGGGCAGAGAAAGAAGAAAGAAGAAAGAAGAAAGAGAGGGAAACAGAGAAGAATTTAAAGAAAGAAGATAACACACCTGATTTGTTTTCCTTCACTGCTGGTGAGCTGGTCTGCCCTTGAGATTGGTCTCTTCTCTAACAAAATGCTGATATAGATGTTGCCTAAATGTTGAGGGTTTACAGTGGGGCTGGAATGAAGGGATGTTAAATTATGGCATATAGATATGATCCATGTGCCGTACACAATGCACCGGACAAAATGGCACATGTTGCACGCACTGGACTGTTCCCTTCAATGCCCACACCCTCTGGTGCTTGCTTCACTCACCGCACACCATTAATAACTATGTTTTGTACTGCCTTTATGTTATTGGCTTAGAACTCTTTGCTGCTATCTATTACTTTGTGATTTTATGCTTTGGACCCTTCTCATTCTTTGCTTTCCTTTTAGAGTTATATCAAAATGTTGCTTAAAAATAGGGTGAGTTGTTTCATTTAGTTGTGTGTGTAACTGTCTTGAATTCATATTTTTAGAAACAAGGTCAAAATAGTGACAGCTGGTGCCATCCCGCCTCTGGTAGACCTCCTCAAGATTCAAAATAGCAGTATTCGGGAATTAGCTACTGCAGCAATTTTGACACTTTCAGCAGCTGCACCCAACAAGCTCATTATTGCAGCTTCCGGAGCTGTACCTCTCCTTATCCAGATTCTAAATTCTGGAAGTATCCAAGGCAAAGTTGATGCTGTTACAGCCCTTCATAATCTTTCTACTAGCATTGAGAATTCCTCTGAACTTCTTGATGCTAGTGCAGTTCCTCCTCTCATCAACCTCCTTAAAGAGTGCAAGAAGTATTCCAAGTTTGCTGAAAAAGCTACAGCACTACTTGAAATCCTTTCCAAATCCGAAGATGGACGAATTGCAATCTCAAGGGCAGATGGTGGAATTTTAACCCTAGTAGAGACTGTTGAAGATGGATCACTTGTTAGCACAGAGCATGCTGTTGGAGCTTTGCTATCATTATGTCTAAGCTGCCGAGAAAAATATCGGGAACTGATCCTTAAAGAAGGAGCAATTCCAGGCCTCCTGCGACTGACAGTAGAGGGCACAGCTGAAGCTCAGAATAGAGCCCATACGCTTCTGGATTTGCTCAGAGATTCTCCCCCGGGTAAAAGACTAGCCTCTGCAGTTTTGGAGAAAATTGTTTATGACATTGCTGAACGAGTAGATGGAGTAGATAAAGCTGCTGAAACTGCCAAACGATTATTGCATGATATGGTTCAAAGAAGTATGGAGCACAGCATGAACTGCATTCAGCATAGGGCTGCATCATCTACCCCTTACGTGAATTCATCCACATGATGTATACTCTTTTTTTGCATAACAAGCAACTGTGCACAGTTGAGTTTTAATCTGTGTATATGGTTTTTTCTGGCCAGTTAACACCTTTCAGTTTAAGCTAGATCACCATGCGAAGCGAGTATAAACTGCTGCACATAATGTCTAATTTTGTTTACCGGTCTGACTCTCTGGTATCCTATTGACCTCGTGATTCAAATACATTGTAATTTGTAAATCCTGACTGGGACACTCTGTATATATAAAGGAATTTGTCGTTGTACATTTCTTTGCTTCCAGTTCCATGTGATCCAAGTTATGGCAGAGATCCCTTCCGTTAAAATAAAAAACTTGAGCGTATATCCTTTCATCGTTTTCTGATATTATTTTAAGTAAAAATAGAAAATAAGTATAAAAATATATTTATGTGTTATGAACATGAATACAAGCATGTATGGTGGATGACTACATAAGGAATTAAGTTGATCATTGGATTCTTAGATTATTAAGGTGTAACCTCACCTTGATGTCACCCTTAATTTGTATTCATTCTCTATTATGGTGTCCTTAATTGTAAGTTATTCCATGCAAGACAAAAAGGTAAGGGGAGAGTGGGTCCCCTTGGTGAACACCCCAAGAAGGTTTAAAGGTAGGAAGACGTTTTCCATTCCAAACCAATGCAAGGCTAAAAGAGGTAACACACTTCATAATAAGGGTAATGGAGGGCTCCATGAAGCCGAAATCCTTGAAGGTCTTGCGCAAAACTCGCCAAAGTCTATCATAAGGCTCCTAAGGTCGGCCTGATTTCCGTAGCTCCCTCCTTTGTCTTAACCTTTGGGACGCGGTGGATTAACTCTTGAGCAAGTGTTTTTAGTTGTCGCTCTACCAGGTAGGAAGCTACCCGGAGGGGACCAATAATGTCATTAAGGAAGGCCCGCAACCTATGATTAACCATTACTAGTGTTGCAACTAGCACCCTAAATCATCCCTTGTCAAACTCTAAAACACAATTTGCTCATTAATCTTCCCTTTGGACAAAATATGTATTTTTATCTTCACTTGTTTTTTATAGGTAAATTTGAAAAAAAAAAAACTATGATTTTTTCATTTTTCTCCATAAGAAGCAATTAAAGAAGGGTAACTATAAATACCTAATTTTATCCAGCTTTTTCACCACTTTACTTCATTTTATTCCATCTTATTTCATTTTATTTTATTCTATTCTATTTTATTTTAGTCTAGTTTATTTTATTTTATTTTATTTTAGTCTTATTTTGTTATTTTGGAATCACCTCAATCCTCATTGGTTTTTTATTATTATTTTGGCCCAAACCAAATCCCTCTTTATATTTTTCAGAAAATGCTCAACCCATTTAAACATCAAACATTATAATCCAGCCCAACACAATCTTCAGCCCAATCACTTACAACCCGGTCCAAGCCTAATCGCCTCTGATCCAAGCCCACTAAACCGATTCACCCACAACCTGACCCGGTTACTCACTAAACCTACCCAAATTCCCCTTTTTTTTTTTCTCCATATAGTCGTCACCCACTCTTTGCACTCTGCCATGGTCGTGTCTTCTCATCCCCTGCATCTTCACGCTACCTTTTTTCCTTATGCCTTAGGGACACCCCTTCACACCCACTCTCTGAACTTCCTCTCCTCTTCACGCCACCGCGAGGCACATGGCAGCAGGAGGTGAATTTGATCGGCTATAAAAGAGCAAAAGACCAAGAGCTAAAAGGGGGAGGGGAAATCAAAGAAGACAGATCGAAGGAGAATAGAAAAAAGAACCCGAGTTGATCTGCAAAGAAAAATCAACACAAAACTGAGAAGTAAAGGGGTTCGACAAAACAAAGAGAGAAATCGAAAAATTTCAAGAGACTAATAAAATTGGTATTTTCAAAAAATTTTAAAGGTAATTCTAAGAGAATCTCAAAGGCCCAAAATTCACTTTAATGAAATTTAAAGTTTGGGTTCCAAATGTCCATTATTCAAATATTAAAGATAAGTTTTTTCTATTTAAAAGGGTCCAAGGACCCATATTTCTCAAATGGCTTCAATGGCTTAATTAAATATTTTCAAGATGGGTTTTAATAAAATTCAATACTCTTGTGAATTATTAAATTACTTTTTAACCAAAAAATAAATTTAGTAATCTTGTTTTCACCTCATACTTTTCAAAAGTGACATTTGTACCCAAAAAAAGATATAGTAATCTCATTTTGGCCCCATTGTTTTCATAAATCTCATTTTTGTTCTTGCCTAATATTTTCATAAATTTCATTGTGGCCCCAAAATCTTTTAAAAGATTTCAGTTTGTCCCACATTGTCTTACTTCTTCCATAGGCGTTTAGTGGAGTTACATACTCCCCAATGTCTTAGTCTTGCAAGAGCTTCGAGTTGAAGGCTATCTTTTCCAAAGTCCTAATTTCCATAGGCTTTTAGTAGAGGTTTGTCTTTCCCAAATGCCCTAACTTCTTTTCAAGGATTTAGGTGGAAATTTAATTTTTCCTAATATCCTAACTCCTTTTCACTTTTAACAAAATTATTCCAAACACGTTGGCCATGATCCCTTTTGTGGTACGTAAGCACATACTTGGTAAGGCAAGTCTGATTCTTTCTTCCTTTATCTTTTAGCATTACATTAATAAAAAAAAAGGGTAATTTTAATATATTAATTTCTTTAAGCATAAACAATTCATGGTAACCATCCTTAAGAATGGACATTGTGGGGTGCCTAACACCTTCCCCACACGTAATTAGACTCTCGAATCTTTCCTCTGGTTCCAAGGGCCAATTTTCCTTTCTTTTTTAAGGATCCCAATTATCATTCTAATTAATTGGTGGTGACTCCATTTTTTCTCTGCGTTTTCTCTTATGCACCCAAAAGTCATAAAATGATGGCTTTTCACAGGCCGTACGTTGTGACAGTTTGGCGACTTCACTAGGAATAGTTGGAGAGTCAAGCCCTGTACGGGTTGTTTATGCTTTGTATGATTTTAATACATTATTTTTACCCCATCCCCCTTTGTTGTTTTAATTATTTGCTTCAGCATGTAAATATCTGCTTTAAATACTGTACCTAAATTATTTTACTCTAATTCTAGGTGTGCTTGTTTAAATTGATTTTCATACGGCATAAATTGTTGGAACCATAGGGTAGATGACAATAACTGCAATATCTGTTTACATCCTAAGGTAGATGACAAATAACTACTCTATTTTGTTTTTGGTTTTCTTTTTTGATAAACATTGGGACAAGGTTCGTATGCTCTTCACACATACTGTGTACCATACACATCCCTTGCACACACTTATTAGGCCCTATACTCGGGTTTATGTGAACCCTAGGAGAGAAATGAAGGTAGCGTAGTGATGCTTAGTAGAATTCTTTCCCCTAGATATTCATGAAAGTCTATGCTCAGATTGTTAACTCACTTGCTTAGTTGATTCATATGGAGGCTTTGTTTACCTAAGCAATCAAAGTAGGAAGTTGAGATCCTTGCTATTTCAGTAGGGGCAATCAATTATAAATTCTTGCGAGGATTATAAACATACCTTAAAGCTGATGCACTAATACACCGACCATAGAAGTGGTAGCTAGAGTCAAACCATTAGGGATAGGTCTATTTATCTTAGGAATGACCTACCTATGACAATGAAAAGCATGTTCTCTCTTTCTATCATCTTTCTCTATCATTATCTATTTCCCTTTCTTTTTGTTTACCACATTGCATCATTTTTTTTTTCAAAAACAAGAAATCAAATAAATAAATAAACATCAAAATCAAAAATCAAGAAAAATGTCTTAACTTTACACTAATAGCAATCTCTTTTCTTTCTTTTTCTCCCTGTTTACTCTCCCCATTACGTAAAAAAAAAAAGTTGTTAAGGAATCACCTTGCATTCAAACACGACATTTTCATCACCATTTTGGGGTTTCATGGTAGTGTCCTTGAATTTTTGAAATTAAAAAGATGAGCTTTAAAAATAAACTCAAGCATGTATTTCTCTCACCTAATTTTGGTTCCACTCTTTTTCAACTGACAATACTCATGTGACAATTTTATATCTCCTTGGGATATTGTTAACTGTGCTCTCCTTTGTGGAGTATTGTATTTCCAATAGGAACATGGTAAGGATGAAGTTCTTAATGCCAATATTTGCACAACGAAGAGTTCAATGATTCGATGAACCTTTCATAACAAGTTTTCAACTAAAAATAATAAATAATAAAAATGATTTTGTTTTGTTTTGTTTTAAATAGAAAAATAACAAGGTCACGCTACTACTCTTAAAAAGAAAGGCTTCGACCAAACGTTCCCTATCTCTCTAAGAGACATACACAAGATCCAAAGTCATGTCAACTAAATCATCAAACACTGAGAGGATACAGAGGTTAGAGCATCGCGTGGATCAGTTGCATGAGCAGAGGTCATAATTAATTGGTAGTCCAACAATCACAAAATCTCAACAGTATTACCCCTTAATCTTAATACCGACAAGGAACTCCTACCACCCCACCCACTTTCCATCTTACTCTACCAAATAATCCACAATCTCGGGTACCACCACAGAAGCCAAATTCCTCATCCAACTTTCCATCACATAGGTAACCCAAAGGGACTGAACCATTCCTTAACTTTCAAATGTAAATGTCCCATGCTGACCTCTATAAAATTCTACTAGATGGTTACCTGATGAGCCTAGTACCAAATAAGGCACGTCAACCACCCTATCTTGCATGGTATGACCGCAATGCGCAATGTATTTACAACTTTGGTATAACAGGCCATACAATAGAGGATTGCAGGGCATTCGAGAGGCAAGTCATGAAATTACTCAAGCATGGAACCATCCAATTAGACCATAAGGGCCTAAACATCAATAGCAATCTCATTTTGAACCATGGAAAATGAGGCTTTGTAGATGTTTGGGAAGAGGATGAGAAGTGAGATTATCGAATCAGGCCAGATCAAGAAGGCCAGCTTCTCGACTGCTGTGATGCAAAGTTGATTTACAATGTTTACACTTTTAGTGTTGTCTAATTCCAGTCCCGATTCATTTGGCTGAAGTCCTAGGCCATTTGATTTTTATTAAGTGTGGACCTTATCTTATCCTTTGAATAAAGTTTGCAATTCAATATATTGTTTAGTTCTTCGTTTTCTATGATTTAACTTTAAATACTCCTGTTTGTCATCTCAATTCCCTCATTCAGGAAAATTATTCTCTCAAGTTTTTCATAATCTGGAGATTTTACAAGGTCCGCCCATTGATTTTCATGTTGGAATGGATATGGATATTTGTGCCTTCAAGAAAAAGCATAATGAAGCAAAAAAAATCTTGCAACAATATATGAGTCATTAGCAAAAGTGATAAGTCCCAACATGAAAATAGAAAAAAATATATCACTTTGGCAATAAGAAAAAGAGAGAAAAGTTCATAATAATGATTTCGAGCATAAAAATGACAATATGCAAAAACTAACAAAGCTAGTGATTCTTAATTCAGTAAAAAAGGATCAAAGAAAAGCTCGCTAAGTCAAAAATCTGAAAGGGCAGCTTAGGCAAAAGTTAGGGCTCAGTTTGAAAAGAACCCGTACTCAAAATAAATATGGTAATCAAGTAAAATGCTATATCAGAGCATTAATGCGAGAAGTTGCAACTAGGTTAACTTTTCTGTTGGATATCACTATAATTAACAATATGATGTTGTCGAAGGATATAGGATGCATATCGGTTGCAATATGAGAATCAATGTTTACGGAAGTTGAAGAACTCAATTGGGGCAAAATTTCGGTGCCCTTTTCTTTAACTTTTCTGTCTTTTGCTTTAATGCAGGAAGTTTGTTCATTTAACAAACTTTATGGGTTATATAATCCCTTCCTTTTCTATTGCTTGCTTCTATAAAAGAGGTTTATTCATCTATCAAAATTCAAAATTTGTGTGATCTTTTGCCTTTCCATCAACTTGCATAGATAATGGAGGTTTATTCCCTTAAGTTTTGACTTTCTATCATTGGTACAAGGGCTTTACGATCCCTTTCTCTTTTCAGCATACTTGATTCACTAAATGAGGTTTATTCATCTAATAGGCTTCTTCTTCAATATTCATTGGATAAGATTTGAGCCGATTAATAAAGGCTGAATTGAACATCACTCTTTAGTGTTTCATTGTTAATCAATTTTGCATCACAGGAACCAAGAACAATTTACTTGATTCAGTTTGAGCTAGCATCAAGTTATGAGTCATCAAAAATAAAAATAAAAATGTGCCCGCTAAGTTGAAAACTTGAAAAGGCAGTTTCGGCAAAAATTAGAACATCAAATTGAAGAAGGTCAATAATTAAAGAATTCAGACAATAAAGCAAGGGTAGAGAATTTTGACAATAAAGTGAGAAATCTAAACTAGAGCAAATTTTCAAGAAATTATTGCTACCAACAGCAATCTGCATCCATCAAAGGGTAGAATGCGCATGTTGTTTGCAATACAAAAGTCGAGGATTTCAAGCATTGAAAGGTTTAAATTGGGGCAAAATTTTAGTGTCCCCTTATTTTGCCAGTCTATGAAAATAGGCAAAGCTTATCAATTTTTTGCAGAAGGCTAAGGCTCAGTACTTAAAAGAACATGTCACTAAGAGAAAGTGATTTCTTTGGGCCAGTTGAACGAAAGGCTCCATAAAAGAATGAAGAACTGATTTCAAAGAAAATGAATGATTTGGTCAAGTTTCCTTGGAAGCGTAAGGTGCTTTTCAAAATTCTTTCATATGGTTTAAAAAAATGATGATCACCTCATTTTCAAAAATTTTGGCATTGTGAGGTTCGTCCCTGACTTTGTTCAAAACTAAAAGTTTTTCAATTTTTAATTAGCTTCATATGGCACTTTGCCCTTACAATTTTTCAAATTCTATTAGCTTCATGGGGTGCTTCGCCCTTAACAAATCTCATAATTTTCTACCAATTTCATGCGTTTATCACTAAAACTTTCAAAAATCTCTATTTCCATATTCACCTAATATGTTGATTTATTCCCTATCAAGTTATCTATCAGCTTCATGTGGTGCTTCGCCCTTATTGGATCTCAAATCTCATTTGTTTGGCTTTAAGTGTTAATTCCTTAGCAAATTTCAAGCTTTTGTTTGACTTCACATGTTAATTCCTTGTCATATTTCAAATCTCTTTTTGGCTTCATGTAGGGTCCATCCTCTGGTTGATTCCTAATTTTCATATGCAGGGTCCATCCTCTGCTTGATTCTCAATTTTCAGATTCAGGGTCCATACTCTGCCTGATTCTCAATTTTCAGATGCAGGGTCCATTCTCAATTTTTAGATACATAGGTCCTTTCCCCTTGCCTAGTTCCCTAAATTTCCATAATTCACTGTGCAAGTTGTTTTTTGGTACCAATTTTCAAATATGCTTAGCATGCCGATTAATTCCGTACTAATGTTTTCAAATTCACTTAACGTGTCGATTGACTTCATGTTAAAACCTTCAAACTTACTTGATGGTCCCTTTAAATCTAGCTTTATGTCTAGCGCTCTTACTGATTTTGATTACCGGTTCCCTTTAAACCTAGCTTTATGTCTAGTGCCCTTACTGGTTTTGACTACCGATCCCTTTAAGTCTAACTTTATGTCTAGCACCATTACTAGTGTTGCAACTAGCACCCTAAATCATCCCTTGTCAAACTCTAAAACACAATTTGCTCATTAATCTTCCTTTTGAACAAAATATGTGTTTTTATCTTAACTTTTTCTTTATAGGTAAATTTGAAAAGAAAAAAAAAACTGTCATTTTTTCATTTTTCCCCATAAAAAGCAAGTAAAAAGGGGTAACTAACTATTACAATGTGACGACTGGTGAAAAGTCATCATTTTATGACTTTTGAGCGAGTAAGGAAAAACGCAGAGAAAAAATGGAGTCGCCACCAATTAATTAGAAAGATAATTGGAATTCCTAAAAAAGAAAGAAAAAATTGCTAATAGAATCAGAGGAAGGGTTCGAGAGTCTAATTATCTGTGGGGAAGGTGTTAGGCACCCCACAACGTCCATTCCTAAATATGGTTACAGTGAATTGTTTATGCTTAAAGAAATTAATATATTAAGATTACCCTTTTTTTATTAATGTAATGCTAAAAGATAAAAGAACAATGAATCAAACTTGCCTTACCAAGTAAGTGCTTACATACTACAAAAGGGATCAAGGTCAACGTAGTTCAGAATAATTTTGTTAAAAGTGAAAAGGAGTTAGGACATTAAGGAAAATTAAATTTTCACCTAAAACCTTGAAAAGAAGTTAGGGCATTTGGGGAGGACAAACCTCCACTAAAAGCCTATGGAAATTAGGACTTTAGAGAAGATAGACTTCCACTTAAAGCCCCTAGAAGACTAGGACATTGGGGAGTGTGTAACTCCATTAAATGCTTAAGGGAGAAGTAAGACAATGTGGGACAAACTGAAATCTTTTATAATATTTTGGGGCCACAACGAAATTTATGAAAATATTGAGGCAAGAACAAAAATTGGATTTATGAAAATAGTGGGGTCAAAATGAGATTACTATATATTTTTTTGGGTACTAATGTCACTTTTGAAAAGTATGGGGTGAAAACAAGATTACTAAATTTATTTTTTGGTTAAAACATAATTTAATAATTCACAAGAGTATTGAATTTTATTAAAACCCATCTTGAAAATATTTAATTAAGCCATTGGAGCCATTTGAGAAATATGGGGCCTTAGACCCTTTCAAACAGAAAAAACTGATATTTAATATTTGATTAATGGGCCTTTGGAGCCCAAACTTTAAATTTTATTAAAGTGAGTTTTGGGCCTTTGAGATTCTCTTGGAAATAATTGAGCCTTTAAAATTTTTTGAAAATACCAATTTTATTAGTCTCTTGAAATCCCCTTAAGAAAAAAACTATTGGGCCCTTGAAGCCCTTTTGAGAAAAGTGATTGTTGGGCCATTGGAACTTAGGTAGAAGGGTTTTGGACCTTGGACCCATGTGTTTTTTTTAATTAGACAAAACGAACAAGGATAACAACAATAAAAATAAATAACATAAAAAATATACAAAGTCCAAAAATTCAAAATAACAAGAAATAACTTATGTCTTACAAAGATGAGCAGGGGAAAGAATGCAAACAATATCCAAAAATTTTACAAAATGAATACACTAGGCATAAATACCGAAAGACATAATCAAGTTAAGTAAATAATAAATCTTCCCAAATATCACCATTCTAAACAAAACTTATTGTTTGGACATAAGGTCAAAAAAAAAAAAAAGGAAAAAATAAGGACAATCTATGTTTCTAGTGACCAGGGAATACAACATATATTCCACCGATAACTGAATCTTCACAGAAAAGGTAAGGCAAAGTAAAGGCAACCACATTCCTCTTTTCTAGAAATTGATTTTAGTCCTAAAAAAAAACCATGTTTCAACATGCCCCAATCTAGTCTAAATCAAGTTGATGTCAAACATAAGATACCGAACCCCATCCCTGGGCAATACATAATCAAAATTCAAACCCAGTTTCTAATTGATCACAAACAATTTAAGTCAACAACACATTGCCCCAAATTAAAATGCATAGTGTATGAAACACACTCCTAGCAAGGTAAGTATTATTTCAAGAAACCGACCCTTCTTAGATGAAAGCAACATACCTTATTCAAAAAAAAAAATGAAATCAAGTAAGCTTACAAATTTAGACTCCAAATTGATATTCGAATTAAAAGGAGAATGAACCTTTATGACCCAGCAAATCAAAATTAAAACCTTATGCTACACATTGCGAACCATTATCACAAGATAGTTTCCCAAAATTGCAACTAGAAGCCCATGATAGAAACCATGAATCAAGTTCATATCATCATATTTAAAGAAAATAGAAGCAAGCTTTTAGACCATCAGGTTGATACATTATAAATCGTGACCTATTTTAAATCATAAAAAAAAACAGGATCAATTTTAACCCATCTAAGTTGCAAAGTCAAATACAGACTAGCGAAAACATATATTTCCAAAGCCAAAAAATGCTATCAAACATACCCTAGAAACAGATTTAGGAAACCCAAACTCCTAGCACCACAAGACTAGCACACTGAGGTCAAAAGCCATCATATGAGTACCAACAACTTGAGAGCAGCATATGTTTGTCATTATATTTTTTTAGTGATTATTAGCTTACCGTTCAAACCAAGCAACACTTTCACAACACCAGCTTTAACATGTTTAAAACAAACCCAGTAACAACACACTCAAATCAAATCAGTAGAAATCTAAAAAAAAAAAAACCATCAAAATGTACACATTAATGCCAACTACAACATGCTATAACCAAATCAAATTAGATTGAATATGACCTTAAACCATACAAACAAATCTCGACAAGATGGCTCAAAATCCTATCAACTAGAAAATGAGAATAAAAGGATTAAAACTGAATTGACAAACCGAAAGCAAATAGATATGAGGAATCACATTCCACTAGGAAACCTTACCTCCTTTAATGCTTCAAAACCACCTTCAAAGCTCTCTGAAAACCCCCTTTAACTGTCGATTTTACGATCCTCCTTTCTTTCAGTCTCCTTTTCCAGATTCCTCTCAGTTTGATTTCTCTCTCTGTTTCGTCAAACCCCTTTGCTTCTCAGTTTTGTGATGATTTTTCTTTGCAAATCAACTCAGCTTCTTTTTTTTGTTCTCCTTCAATCTATCTTCTTCAATTTCCACCCTTTTAGCTCTTCATCTTTTGCTCTTTTATAGCTGATCAAATTTGCATCCTGCTGCCATGTGCCTCGTGGTGGAGTGAAGAGGAGAGGAAGTTCAGAGAATGGGTGTGAAGAGGTGTCCCTGAGGCGTGAGGAAAAAAGGTAGCATGAAGGTGCAGTGGAAGGGAAGACACGGCCATGGTAGAGCACAGAGAGTGGATGACGGCTACATAGAGAAAAAAAGAGGGAATTTGGGTATGTTTAGTGAGTAATCGAGTTAGGTTGTGAGTGAACCGGTTTAATGGGATTGGATTAGAGGAGATTAGGCTTGGACTGGGTTGTAAGTGATTGGGCTAAAGATTGTGCTGGGCTGGATTATAAAGTTTGATGTTTAATTGGGCTGAGCATTTTCTAAAAAAATAAAGAGGGACTTGGTTTGGGCGAAAACAACAACAAAAAACTGGTGAAGATTAAGGTGATTCCAAAATAACAAAATAAGACAAAATAAAATAAACTAGACTAAAATAAAATAAAATGAAATAGAATAAAATAAAATGAAATAAGATGGAATAAAATGAAGTAAAGTGATGAAGAAGCTGAACAAAATTAGGTGTTTACAATATTTAATTAAGGTGTTACTTTGTCATAATTCTCAATGAGGCTCATGAGAGGAGCTTGAACACAGACATTCTAATTGGGATGCTCTCATGTGTTATTAAGACTTGCCAAAAGGTGAATATGAGAATGCTTTATTTACAAATGTTTAAGAATGAAAGCTTATAGTAACTCTACTATCTTTTTCCCTTTAATATAATGATCTTGCTGTTGTGGCAGGTTTATAATGAACGGCAAAAGATGATGCTTTTAGGAGTACAAATAAATCCTAATAAAATTATTTTTCCATTAAAGCTTGTTTTAATGAGTGCCACTTTGAGAGCACAAGACTTTGCTTCTGAAAGGTTATTCCTTAGTCATCTACTTATTATAAAAGTTCCTACGGGGCAGTTTCCAGTAACAGTGCACTTCTCAAGGAAAACAAAGATTGTAGATTATATTGGGCAAGCAAATGAAAAAGTCTTACCTATTCACAAGAGACTACTACCTGGTGGCATACTTGTCTTTGTCACTGGGCAAAGGGAAGTAGAGTACTTATGCAAGAAGTTAAGCAAAGCTTCGAGGGAGTTAATCTTAAAAATATCTAAAGGCTTTATAGAAAACAATTGCTCTGTGGTACATGGAACAAATTCTATTGAGGGGATAGATATGAAGGAGATCAATGAAGCATTTGAGATTCATGGAAGTTTAGCCACACAACAAACTAATAAATTTAGCTTATAATGAAGATGAGCATTATGTATATGAGAATGAATCAGATTTTTTTATAATTCAGAAATAGATAGTGAACTAGAATTTGATGATAATGCAAATGTTGAACATTCAAATAACAATGGTAATCTTGTGGAGGTCTTAGGACAAAAAGGGAACCTTGCTTCATTGAAGGCTGCTTTTGAAGAATTGTCTAGGCAAGCACCATTGAACACTAATTCTAATGGAGAGCATATTCTTTCTGTGAATACAGAAGGGTGTTTAGACTAATCAAAAATTTGTAAGGAGAAGAGGGTTAAAGAAGATAGTGGTTCTTCTCTAGGTGCACTCTTTGTTCTACCTCTTTATGCTATACTGTCTGCAGCAGCCCAACTTCGTGTATTTGAAGGAGTTAAGGAGGGAGAGCAGCTTGTTGTTGTTGCCACAAATTTTGCTAAAACCTCTTTAAAATCCCAGGGATAAAGTATGTGGTTGACACTGGAAGGGGAAAAGTGAAGAATTATAACTCCTATAATGGCATGGAAACATATGAAGTACAATGGTTAAGTAAGGCATCTGCTGCTCAACGTGTAGAAAGAGCTGGAAGAATTGGACCTGGCCATTGTTACCATCTTTATTCTTTTGTTCTCTTTAGTAATATACTTCCTGATTACTCCCTTGTTGAAGTTTCCAAAGTACCAGTTCATGGTGTTGTCCTTCTATTAAAATCCATGCTTATTAAGAAGGTAGGTTTAAGATTCTCTTATTTCTTCTCTATAATTTTTAATTACATCTGCTTCTCCATATTGGGTGCTATTATTTGCTTGGGGCTACTGTATAATCAATAATTCACATAAGTAATATATGATTATATGTTATGACTGACATTTATTTAGTTGGAATAAGTTGAAATGGCCCTTGTTTATTAAAGTTTTGGGATCAAGAGACATTACTTAGAATCTTGAGTAGGGAAGAGAGTAATTCTTGATTTATATGTACTTTTCAATTACCTTTACTATAGCATGGCTGTGTATATGGGGTTAAATTCAGGATTTGGATCCTTTTCACCTAAAGGGTCTTCCACTACCTATATCAATAACAAGGTATTATTTATTAAACTGTTACTATTTGGTTCAAATGAATTAACTGCTATTGGTTGTCTCATGTTTGCTTCTGAGTTGTCAATTTTATACTTTACTGCATAGTTTGTAGTCTATGTTGCATGGATATAGGTATGAGTATTATGTCTGTTACAAGTATAGGTATGTGATACAATATTTTCTTTAAAATATAGCTTATAGGTACGGCAACACATATTATATAAAAATGAATACTTTATAATATATTATATACTATAATGAAAAAAAATAGTGCATGTTCTATAATATATGATAGGCATGTTAGAAGTTAATTCATAATATTGTAGAGACCAGATGCATGAACCACTACACAAGAAAATAAGGCACTAGATCCATAAATCAAGGCACTACTATTAACTCCTCATAATATGGCACTTAGTATTAAGTAATGTTAGTGCTTAGTTAATGTGATGAAACTAGAAGTCTCTTAGGACTATTATATAAGTAGAGACTCATTCTATTTCAAATTTACGGCTGATGAATGACCTCTTACCACCAAAGATCAGAATACAAGACCCTTCATTAGACCTGACTTTGTTTTCTAGACTTTTCATATTCTGTCAAATTTGAGCAAGTGCAAATACAAGCATCCTCCTTGCTCGTTTGATCCTAACGCTTCTAGAATTGTACTCTGATTTTATAAAGTCTATCTAACAAAACCAAAATAGTAATCCAAGTTTCCTAATATAATTTTAAAGTTTACATTTTTCTAAACTAAAATGGAGTAATATATGAGATTAGAGTTGTGCACACAACTATATATATATGCTTGTTTTTTTTCTTTTAAGTTGTTGATTAGTAAGGTTTAATTTCAACTATTCAAAATTCAGAACTAAAGGTTTGTTTAAAGGTGGGATAACAAGCATAACTACATTGTACCCCATGTGTCCAAATCAATTTTTTTTTTTTAAACAGAGTACTCAGGCAAGAAGTACCCAAAAAGTATCGATACCATATATGTACCCGAATGGGCCTATACTTCATAGGACTTAGAGCTTTTTAAGTTGTCTATTGATTGTATATGTTATCTGTCCAGTTTTCTTTCATCTAGCGTTTTATTGTCTTACTTAAATTGAGATCTTTTTATACTTATAACGTCTTATCCAGGTTGTAAACTTCCCATTTCCTACTCCTCCTAGTGGTGCTACCCTGGTTGAAGTAGAGAAATGCTTGAATGCTCTTGAAGTAGCTGATAAGAAAGATGAACTTACACCATTGGGAAAAGCCATGGCACTTTATCCCTTGAGTCCTCGGCACTCTCCTTACAGTTGTTAGATTGACAAGGAATAGGCATAAATGTAGTCGACCAAGTTTGCTTTGGCATATGCTGCTGTAGCATTGAGCTTGTCAACTCCTTTTGTAATGTAGTTTAAAGGAAATGAAAGTAATAGAGACTCAGAGATGTATGAGAAATCTAGCATGGTGGACAATGAGAAAATCATTGACAAGGAAGAAAAATTGAGGAGAAAGAAACTGCAAAAGTTGCTCGTGAAAAATTTCGTGCTATTACTAGTGACGCCTTGACAATAACTTATGATTTGTAGTGTTTCGAACGTTCACAGAGGCGTGTAGAATTTCGTGATGAATGTTAGTGTGAGTTGGTCCTTCCAGGGACTCTTATGTCCTTGACCATGTCGTTAAAGGTAGTTTTGTATAATGTAGGAATTCTTTTTCTTCCTGTCTATATTATATCTCTTGTACATTTTTTTGTGGAATATACAAAAAAATATTTCTCCATTTCACTATCATGGTATCAGAGCTCCCGTCGACCTAGGGACTCTACCGCTGTCATTAGCTGTCGTTATTGATCTTTAACCTCCATTTATGCCACTGTTGGCCCAAAACAAGGGAAGACAACAAACTCTGTTTCGAGAGAGACCACTTCCGCTGCTTCCTTACTGCATCTTGTACTGAGAACGACCAAAGGAGGTGACACCAGATCTGGAAAATACCTGGGCAAACGAGGCCAAACTCACCAGGAAGACGGCCTCTCTTGGCAAGTTGTTTGCTTAGTCTCAAGAGAAGAGACATCACAAGAACTACGGACAGGTGCTGCTTATCTGTCCAGACGCTTGCTCTGCTTGCCTTTGACCCTATTCTTCTCCGACTCTACTGCTCTGCTTTAGAAAACCTGCCTTGTGAGTGCCGATGGAACAGATAGAAGAAGCTCCCTCAGACAGAGCACGCACTTATGTTGAAGAAGGATCCCAAGAAAGAAATGACCTCATCCTTGAGACTTTACCTACACATATGACAGCCTTAATGCCCTAACCTCAATACGCCATCCCAAATCCAAGTTACGATCCACCAAATGCCAAACTGGGGATAAAATTAGATGGCACCAATTATTCTCTATAGTCCCAAGTTGTTGAGATGTATATTGCTATAAGAGACAAGTTAGGGTAAATCAATGGTGAGCTCCCTCAACCTACACCAACAGATCCTAATTTTAGGAAATGGAGAACTGAAAATGCCATT
>JASKGM010049979.1:0-20224 GCA_034509205.1 Ceratonia siliqua
CCCGTTTGTTTCATTGCCCAGCTCAATCAAGAAGTCCAATTGCAGGATAATCTATATGTGCAGGAACCCATTTGACATCTTCGTCTCTTACTGGCTTTTCTCCAACAAAATCATGCCCCCGTCATTGCCCAAATTAACACTTGATGAGGCCTTTGAGATGTACTGCAAGGGGATAAGTTGGAGTGGTCCATTTTGGACCCAAATGTTGGGTTATTGGAAGGAAAGCCAAGATACTCCTAACAAGGTTCTGTTCTTGAAATATGAAGACTTGAAAGGAGATACCAACTTTCACGTAAAAAGAGTGGCAGAGTTCTTGAATTGCCCTTTTACTTTGGAGGAGGAAAGTAAAGGTGTAATTGAAGACATAATTGAGCTGTGTAGTTTTGAGAAGATGAAGGAGTTAGAAGTAAACAAGACTGGTAAATTCAAAACGATTGATTTTGAAAACAATAACTTTTTTAGGAAGGGTGAAATAGGGGATTGGGTTAATTATTTTTCTCCTTCTATGGTAAAGAAATTATCCAAACTCATAGAAGAAAATTTAGGTGGCTCTGGTTTGTCATTTGGAATATTCTCCTAGTTCAGCTATTGGTGAAGACCATATTTTAATTAAGTGCTGCTGCATAAGAAATTATATGGATTTCCATTTCATAAGTGTATTATCAATGGTGCACTTACTTTAATGCTACTTGTATAGATTTTATTCATATAATGTATATAAGTTGTTGAGTAATATAAATTAAGTGGTTATTTTTAAATTTTTTGTTAAAGTCAAATATAAGTAGTTTATATATAATTTATTAAAAATTTATATAAATATGATGACAAAAATTGGCATGTCAAAAAGAAATATATTTAGGGCATGAACCAAAATTAGATTGGATTTGGCAAAAACAATTATTGTTTGGAATTCTCATCAAATACAATGTATATTATTTGGCATGTACGTTAGTGGGTGTGGGGCAATTTCCCCACAAGAAAACTTTTTTAATAAATAATATATGTAAAAAACAAATTTTTTGCCCTTATAAAAATATGAAAGTCAGGCCAATTTTTTGGCAAATATTTTGCAACCTATCCCTACTTATTTTTTATTCAATACGGGATAGCATGTCGAGCTAGACTCATTTTGTCACATTTAGATATATATTCTAACTATGATAAGTTAAGGAAATTTTATACTTTTTTTTCCTACTATTTATTTGTCATTACAATATTC
Organism: Ceratonia siliqua; assembly: GCA_034509205.1. Classification (NCBI taxonomy): domain Eukaryota; kingdom Viridiplantae; phylum Streptophyta; class Magnoliopsida; order Fabales; family Fabaceae; genus Ceratonia; species Ceratonia siliqua. The sequence continues at coordinate 1,220 of JASKGM010049979.1, forward strand.
ACTTTAATCTATTAATTGTAATATAATACACCCTAAATTATTATAATTTAGTTAAATTATCCTCACCTTTTAATTAAATATTAAAATTAACTATTTTAATTAACATTAGACAATTATATAATTAAAAAAACTTGATACATGCAATAATATTAATAAATTTATTATACAAAATGATACAAATATCTTAAAAATAAATTAAAATAAAATATTCAATTAACTTTCACCTTTTACCCATTTTTCCTTTTCCCTTAATACCCTTACCTAATGATCTCATCCTAAATTTCTTTTTCTTTCCTATGCAACACTTATGGGAAAAAATATACATATCCACGCCCTGGCAACTCTTCCTCTTCCTCCGTCAATCTCCCCTCACTTATTGGCTTTCATAAACTAGTTCCTCAAGTTCTAATTTATTGGTGTTTGTTTTTTTTTTTTCATGGTAGGAATGAGTTATGATAGAATACGTCTTTTTTACATACACCAAACTCTTTTTTTTTTTTTCTTGGCCGCTTGAATTATTTTTTTCAATTTGAACTCGAAGAACTACTGTACGAAAACCAACAGGTAAGGGGAACTTGACAAAGGAAGAAGAAGAAAGAGGAGCAGTTGAGAGGATGGTTTTTTGTTTTTTTTTTCCATGTAAGTGAGGCAGAGGAAAAAATAAGATATTTGGGATTAGTTGTGGGTATTAAGGGAAAAGAAAAATATGGATCAACCTAATTAATTTTATCTTCATTTATTTTTAAAATATTTGTGTTATTTTGTATGATAAATTTATTATTTATTATTTTTATAAAATTCTTTTTAATTACATAACTAACATATTTTAATTAAAATGATTAACTTTAACATTCAATTAAACAAAGAAAGTAATTTAATTAAATTGTGATAATTTAAAGTATAATGTATTATAATTAATATATTAGGGAAGATATTGCATTACAAATAAAGATTAATATGAAAAAAATACAAAATCCAAAATAATAATATTTTAAAATTCATGAAAAATTGGACAGTGTTATAAACTTGTGAAGAAATGATAAAAACGATAGGCATATAAATGAAAAAATAGCGCAAAATATATAAACATTCCCCACTCCCAAACCATTTTTTGGTTCAAGGACCTTTGTTTTTGTTTCTAAAATCTAAAAATATTTTAATTTTTTCTTTAGAGTTTCCCTTTAAAATGAAAAGTTTAAGGTGACAACATTATTTTTTTTCACAAATCAATTTTGTGTCCCAATTTTCGCTGAGATATCAAGGATGACACTAATCATAGACATATTTAGTTTTTTTCATCTCCTAGAATTGGATCAAAATCATCTCATATTAAAAGATATATAATATCATCATGTTATAAAAAAGATTGATATTATATCTAAGATTCACCGCCTAATTAATGGATTCCACTTCTATTTATTAGTTGTGGGTCTATAGATATTGTATTTATCTTTTTATGAAAATGATATTATGTACAAGAAAGAATTAAAATCCCTCACAATTTGCTAAAAAAATGGACGCTTATGAGATAAACTTTCATGCCAACTTTACTATCTAGCTAGCTTCTATCAATACTCCAATGGTTTCAACAACTTATCACCCACTTAAAGAAAAGCCAATTATCTTTTTGGATTACCCATTTACCTTAGAGGAAGAAAGTAGAGGTATAACTGATGATATATTGGCGTTGTGTAGCTTTCAAAAGATGAAGGAATTTGAGGTAAACAAATTAAAACCGGAATGTTCTTGAACTGGTAGAAAATAAGCACTTCTTTAGGAAGAGAGAAACAAGGGATTGGGTTAATCATTTTTCCCCTTGGACGGTAGAGAAATTATCCAAACTCATAGAAAGAGTTAGGTGGGTTATGTCTGTCATTTTTACTGCTCTTTTAGTGCTGTTAGTGGTGAGTGCTTGCACCTAGCTAGATAAACAAGAACTATGAATCCAGTTTGAATATTGTATTTTCCTTCTAGAGTTTGGGTCCACAGAGTGATGAATCTGAGTCTGCATCATTATTAATAAATACAATTATTGATGCATGATTACAAGAAATCCATTTTTAAAGAATATGAAGAATGGGAGAGACAACAAGATCAAACTCTATGACTCAACCACTACTCCAAATTAATTTCTATTAAAAATTATTAAACTAATATATTTATTATATCTCTATCAAATAAATAAAATTAATGTCTTTACAAATGAAAATGTTAACAACTTTTTTAGCTTTTAAAATATGAGAAATATCACTTTCAACAAAAAAATATATCACATACATTTTATATTATACTTTTAAATATATTATTCTTAAAATTTATATTTTAAATCAATTTAATATTCAAAAATTATTCATACTCACTATTATTATTTTTTAAATTATGTATTTAATATTATATATTATTTTTGAAAATTCCAGTCCAATCATGGCTCAACTAATTATATCTAGTTAAATCATCGGTTTAATTTTTAAAATATTGATATATACACATGTTTAATGTCATAGACTTAGTTTCTTTTTAGAGAAATTATATTTCCACTCCTTTTCCACTCACACTCCTTCCACGTGCACCTCTTTTTTTTATCATAAATATAATATAAAAATAATAGATATAATTGATAGATGATTAATAGATAATAATAAAATAATAAATATAAAAAAATGCGTGAATAAGGTATGGAAGAGTGTGAAAAAAAGAAATGTGAGAATATCATTGTTGTCCTTTTTATAATTCATGTTTTGTAGTTTTTGTTAATATGATAAAATTAAATAATATATATATATATATATATATATATATATATATGATAACTTAAAAATTAACAAAAAATACATTTATTTTATATAAATAATGATTAATAAATTTTAAAAAAATTATTAAGCATAATTTATGACTTTTATTGTCAACAGGTACAAAAAAATTGTACTGTTTCAAAAGAAACCTTTTAAATTTAAGAATATTATGTTCATATATTCTAAAACTTATATATTTTTTCATAATACACCAAGCAAGAAAATATAATTTTCATTGGATTATTCAAGCATAAGAAAATGAACTCATTTTCTATAAAAAAAAATATACTTTTTAATAAAATTTAATTTTCATTACGACAAATAGAGCTTAAATGTGCACCCCAAATTGTCATTCACATGTCCCTGTCTCCATCATAGTCTCTGGTTTGGATAATAGGATTGCTTTTCGTCTATTTTTATATGCCATTATTTAAGTGAGTAGTGCTACTCCCTTATTATTATATGCATATTTTATGGTCGTTGTAACTAATTATGAATTAAAAATAAAAAACATTATCTAAGGAAAATGATTAATTCATTCTTTAGGTTAAAATAATAATATTCATTATCAAATCAATTTTTTTTTCCACTTCTTTACACAATATCAATATAAAATCTTGTAACTATCATTGACTTGGATTAACAATATTGAAAAGTGGTAGATACTAGGGGGTATGTTTGGAGCAAGGAGAAAGCAAAAGAAGGGAAGATTTGATTATGATTTTTTCCTTCTTTAGGAGTCGAGAGGAGAATGAAGAATCATGAGACATTGAGACCTTCAATCAAGTATTAAAAGATGATTGCTTCTTCAAAATGTACAAGCATGATTATCTTTCTACAACATCGGTAATGACAGTAAAATATTTTCATCTTGCAGTTTATAGAGTTAGTAGAGTTTGTAAGTGCGGCTAGACTTTATTTTTGAATGAATTTATACTTCATAAAAAATATATATTAAAATTTATGAAAAAAGGGATATTTGTATTAAAAATCTATCAATAATTGATATAAACGATTTGGAATATGAAGAAAAAATCAAGCAAAATATTTGGGCCCTCAAATAAATAGGAGTGTGGCAAAGTATTGAATGCTCTTGGTCAAAATCCCAAGGCCTTTTTGCTTAATCTACAATTTGTCATGTTAATGGTTCAGTGCATGTGATTGTCTCTTATTTAAAGCTATCAAAATGAACATAGCTCATTGGGCCAGGTTGACCCAATCCTATAAATGGATTGGGTGGGGAGGTACCAAAAATGAACAAGGCTTTTAGCCCGCTCCAAAGGTTGAAATGTGTTTGCCTAAATGGGTTAAAAGTGAGACAAAAATGAATAATAGACTAGCAATTTATCATTACAGGCTTGATACCTAGCAAGAAAAGCATACCCACAATCTGAATATATTTATTATTTTCTTTCAATTCTTCTTCAACGCAACGATGCTCCATCCTGTTATAGAAAATTGCCCCATTGTTTTTGGAATCTATACTTTGGCTCTTCTTATTCAAGAATTCGTGTAGAAAGACAATTTTGTGTATATACCCATCATATATGCTGATTAAAAATTGATAATGCGTTATCAAAACATAACTCATATGGAGAGTTGGGAGATGTATTGACTATATATATATAGGATGATCCTCTACCATCTTAAATTTTTTATTTTATTTCATATATGACTTTTATTAAGTACGAGAAATAAAGTATAATTTACAAATTTTAACAAAACAAAAAACAACCAAAATTCAAACTTCCGCAAACAATTTCATGTTTAAGAAGAAGATCATTTTACTTAAGAACTATAAATTACAAAAAAAAAAATTCAACAACCTTTAATATAATACAAATACTGTCAAAAGTTATATGGGGTTTTAAAATGATTTAAAAAAATAGCACGCTTAGAAGAAAATTACTTACTTTTAAATCTAGTATTTGGAATAAATATTTAGGGATAATTTAATTACAAAAGGTTGCTCACATAGCACATTTAACATATCTACATTCTTTGAAATTTGAATACAAAAGCATTTTGTTTCACCATGAAAACAAGTATTGGTCTCATTTAGTAACTTTTATATCAAAATAGCACACCAGTCATTTTCCATTGACGTAATAAAAGTATTACAATTCTAAACACTACATTAATCAATTGCAGCATGGCAATTGTAATATAAAAAGAAGGTAACACTATATTTTAATAAATCAGATGTAAATTTTCAATATTGATTTACTTTTTTCAATCAATACAAACAATTATGTCATTTTTAAATCGTGTCAGTTAATTAATTCATTGTATAAGTGATTGTATATTGCAATATGGATGATTAGTTTCAACAACAATGTAACAAAAGATATCCAAGTCGCGAAATAATAAATCGCACCAGATGAATTAATGATATCAATATGTATGGGTTAATTGTAAATGATTGAAAATTTTTTTGGTTCAAACATATAACAATACATATAAAATTAATATGTAATATTAAATAAAACATAAAAAAGGAAAAAAGGTTTATAGGAAAGTCTTGTTGGACATGTTGGATGTATGTGGATAAAGGGAAATTGGTGTAATAGTATCGACTCACGATAAAGATGTGGTTTTGTAAATATGAACTAAGTTGTACTTTAAAACTGAGAGAATATGCTTGCGTCCCCCTCAGCAGTCCGACTTCATTTTTTCATGAGCCCCAATCCTTTGTTTTGTCCATTATCTTATGCTTTTGTTATCAGTAGTTTTATATTTATTAACACTTGTTTAATTTGGAAAAATTTTGTATGTATAATACAAACAGAAGGAAAGCACTATCATACATATTTTTGTTTGGCATTAATTAGTTATTTTTTATATTATATAAGTTTTTAAAACTTTTTGTTGAATTTTTGACTTATGCATAAATAATACAAGAAAAATTACGAATGATTAGTATAAAAAAAAATTAAAATTTTCAAAATTTTTTTATAAAAATATATGACATAGCAAATATAAAAATATATACAAGTGAATTAAATAAAAATTAAACAAGTTTCACCCAGACTCATTTGCCAAGACAGTCCCTAACACTACTGCTAAGTTTAAAAGTCTTAATTGGAATTTAGTGTAAATCATCCAAAACTTAGTTGAGACCCAATTAGAATCTAACCATGTAACACTACTGCTAAGTTAAAAAGTCTTAATTGGAATTTAGTTTAAGTCATCCAAAACTTAGTTGAGACCCAATTAGTATCTAACCAAGTAATGTAATAGAAAGTACAAATCATGGAACTTGTGAATAAATGCATTCGTGTGTATGAAATTAAGTCATCTGACCCAAAAGTCATTTCAATTAGCTATGTAAGACATCGATTTCCATCTTCTACCTCATTGCCATTGACCCTCTGTTATGCAAAAGGAAGTTCCAACCAAACTTAACTATCTCCATCCTCACACCACCATATCCGTTCTTTGTCGTTGAAGTGAAGAAAACTTCCAGCAAATACAATATATCATCCACAAAGTCACAATGACAATCCAAAAGCCACCTTACCATGATTTGGAAGTGGTCAATATTTCAGCCAGCTTGGCAGAGGATTCATTGGACGAGAAAGGTCAGCCACAGTGTATTATCTGGGCAAGTGTCTTGAGCACATAATAACAACACAAAAAACTTAAGGAGTTTCAACCATGTGACAATATGCAAAAACCAATAGACAAACAATAGGAATGAATACAAACTTGCAACTGTTCACTCAACGAAAGTTAACATTTTTGAGGAACAGATGACCATTAATGGCACTTTAGAATGCCATTACATAACCAACTTCACCCATGGCATTGAAGAAGAAATCTACAATGTGGGGAAAAAATTTCACCCCCTAAGGACATCAACAAACTGGTGATAATGTTAACCCACATAAAACATGTTAACAACTATTGTCTGATAAGCGTTTTTCATCAAAAAATATTTCATCAAAAAACTATTGCCACTGTATAATATAAGCCATCCTATAAATGCGGCACAGATATTGTCGAAAAACAAGGGATAGCAACGAACGAGGCAAAAAACTATGTATATGGTGTTATGAGATTATATGAACATAAAATACCAATAAAAATTAAGCACAATAATCCAATCAGTGCACTAACCAACTATTTGATGCACAAAATATTGAAAAACTAAACTACATCTGAATGTATATGAAGCATGTAATTAATTGTCAATCCAATATATAAACGTATTACTAGCAGTCTACAACATACACGCCTGTTCAATGATTAAGTAACACTTCTGTAAGTTGTAAGGACTAAAATTATGACGGAGTTATTCTATGCATTATTAAATATGAATGAAGTTATACATGGTTATTTATAAAAATTATAATTTTATTCTCAATGTTCAAATAGAACTCGCTTAATGAATCACTGAAAGAACTACATAAGAAAATGTCTTCAATTGACAAGAAGGTAGAATATTTAATTTTTCTTGTAAGTGGTGGTTCATTTGTTAAGTCAACATGAACATGAAAGACCTTTGAGCAGTTCAAGTTCAAAACACAAAAAGATCATCTCCGTGGCAAACCAATACACCAAGATGGAATGAGAAGTCCAACAATATAAAATATGGAAAACGAACACTCATAAGCGATGTTCATGCAACACCCGGATCCCATAGTGACATTATAGATGCGTCTCTAAACCAATGAAAGAAATGACAAATGACAGTGGAGAAGCTCCACATTCAAGGAATGATGAACAACAGGGTTATATTTATTTAATACAATTGAAATTAAATGTTGTCGATGGGATGTAATATTAATGAGGCATATTGAACTAACACAAGAATTAACTAATCAACTTATGTGTAATGTAGACAACCACAGAAGATTGTTCCCATCGTTTAGGTTGGACAATGTTGGAAATGAAATTCAAACGCCAACGTTGCACAAATTGCACAATATCGTTAATGCTAAAAGAAAACGACATTGGGATATTGAACCACGCAGACAATTGCAGGAACTTGTGGGTAATGGCACACTACTGGTACCATAGGTAATGGTTGTGATTATCTGTTTGCACATAGTACAAACAAAACAGGACAAATTGGTTATGGTTATTTGTTTACACATAGTACCATATCAAGTGTCATTTTTCGTTTCCTTGTCATTGGGATGGTAATGCTAAATGTTATGCTATTTGTAATTATTGATTCACAATTTATATTACACCTATTTGGATTGGATTATATATAATTGGTTCAGACATGACACATTCATGGTAGTTAATTAATTTTTATATTGATGTACGATCGGTTATGTTGACTAAAATACAATGATTATATATTATTTAAAGCTGCTAATGGCCAAATAATTGGAATGGTTATCAAATTGATCAATTTCGTAATGATTGCAACATGCTTAATAATATTATTTGCATAATCCATTCAAGAGCTGTACATATTTAATTGCACATAATACATAATGGGTTATAACTGTGCTACTGGACACCGGTTGAATTTTGGGTCAATATCAAAATGTATTTTGTTTCCAACAATCAAATATAGTATGTTAACAAGTTTATTAGTTGTGGGTATTAAATGAATGATTTATATTTGATGTCTTTGTTTGAGTATATATTGACATGTGTTTGGGTTTTCAAATTTCTTATTTTCGCTCCATGTACAGTTCACCCCGACACTTTCGTATAGATAACGATTCATTAAGTAAAATATTCAAAGGCTACAACAAACATTATCATACTGCTATATTAACTAAATTGGTGTATTGAACATTGCAACAGTGGATACGTACCTACAAGCATCAAGATATTGACTTGGTCTTCTATCATCAAGAGTTGGTCATTAGGGCATACATATTTTCTGAGTCTAAAAGCCCTAAGTGAGTGATTTCTATCGTTTATTTCAAATTATACATGAGTACCAGTGTTATGTGTTTGTGGGACAAAAATGAAGATTTCTTCCTTAAGCACTTTATTAACATAACCGCAATAAAATGTGATGGTGAAACGTGAACTATAGTGAATATTTGATGATATGTGATAGGTACTATGCGACGAGATCCCTTTTGTAGTGTTTGTTTCCTAAACAATGGATAATCAATGATGTAAGATTGCATAATCCATCCCTTGCTTATTGCATTGAGGCACATTAAACATTAGCTCCATTGTTTCCATTTAGTTGTAACTAACTAACTTGCACCACAATGTTAAATAGGTACTCAATTTAATAGCATGTCATATATATGACATATGCTGAATGTCAAGGAATTGGCCCGATTGACTGGTTCTTCCCCCCTTATGTTTCGGTTAGCATAACTTGTTGCTGTTTAATTGTCTTAGTTTGCATTCCCCTCACCAATTAACTCTTTCATCATTGGATGTATTCAATAACAGGAATGCATTAAAACATGTCATTTGAATGTGGCATGTATTGTGGATAGTTACAAAAAACTATACTTCCCTTATAAAGTAAAAGTGAAGAGGTTACTGTATTAACACTCATAATTTTTGATCAACCTTTTTTGTTATGACAGATTTATTATCCGGTAAATGAAGGGCAGGTACATTGATACCTTGTTATCTTTGACATAGAAGATAGTAAGATAATAAATATGGATTCATTGGGGGCCCACACAATTGATTTACGAGGGGGACATGCTGGTGAGGAAGCTGGTAAGTATATGTTTACGATATATTAACAATTATTCATAACCAATTATGTTATGTGGGTCAATAATTTGATTATAACTTGTTACACACTGAATAGGTAAGGTTTACGGGTCAATTGGTGGAAGAGACAACTTAGTTGTACAATCAACCACAACGACCGAACTGCACGACATTTGATGTCGACATCCCTACTTTGGACCATCCTCAACGTAACATGTAATATTCGCATTTATTACATAATATGCGTAGTACGTAAAGACTGATTTTATAACCATTGAGATGTTTTTTTTATGGTAATACATTGTTGTTAGGTATGATTGCGGAATGTATGTGGCTATGTGAATGATGTGAGATGACTATGACATTAGGGGTGCGTATATATCTATTTTCATGTCAATATGTTAATAAAACTTTCATGTTATATGTTTGCTGATATAATGCATTTTTGCATCCAATTGTCAACCGAGATCGATTCACAATAACATTGCGATTGATAATGAGTGATTGTAACAAAAAGAAGGATGAGGTGATAAGGAATGCAAAGATGATGTATGACCGGGTACTACAAGGACAATAGTGTGTGTTAACAAGTTGACAACCCAGGTAGTCATGCTCCTATCCATCTGGAAATAATTTCTTGTGTAACCAAACATTTAGTAAACTATATCAAATACCTAGTTATCAATGGCCATTATTGGTATTAACTCACTTCCAAACTGATTCACTATTAAACTAAGGAAGTGCAATTTCAATTTGTAAGCTTTATATAAAAGTTAGTGAAAGTCATTTTGGGGTTATGACAAGACAACTTTAACCCCTGTAACAGCAACTCATTCAATTGTTTTGAAAGTGGGAGAATTTGTGATCCTTGGATGGCGTAACGTTTTGGACTATCATGAGACATAATATGCAAATCAGTTATATTTTGAATGTTGAATGACTTGTTCAACCAAAACGTGTTTAGATCATATAACATCAGAGTTACTTTCCAGTCATTATGGATTGATGATGTAGTTCAATCAATTTTTGAGTTTCAGGATAAATATTGTCTTGGATATTGACTCGTATATTCATGTACATTGTGTTATGTGTTCATTGATTATTTAAAACATCTTATGCCCATCATGATATAGAACTTAAAATTATAGTCACACAGGGGTTGTCAAATGGATACATGGCGATAATGCTGTTCATGGTGAATATAATCATTTTAAGCCATGTTCATTGTGCAGAGTAGGTTGATTTGAATAATTGTTCCATTCATGGTTATCTGAAGAAAGCCAATATATTAAATGGTTATTTGTTTATTTATGCTGTTGTATGGTTTGTTGTGTTTTATGAACTGTTATGTATATTGGTATGTATATGCTATTGGGTACTTGATAATGTATTTGTTTGTTTGGTCAAAGTTTAATGACATAACTGTCTTTCTCATAAGATAACAAACATATTATGCAATTTTCCTCCTTCTCATAAAACGATACTGGTTTTGTGTGCGTTGTTACATTCTAGGAACAGTGCGTAGGTTTCCATCCTTTGAATTGGTAGGATAGTTTGGTAACCCTGTCAGTTTCATGTACAACATTAATAAGGTCTTAAATGATTGCAATTCCACAATTTCATAAAAAACCGCAACCACACCCAAATCTTGATAACAATAGGCAAGAAGGGATTTATGTCATTATACTTCATAACACACAAATCAATACAAGTGGTTTGAGGTCCGATATTATGTGTATCAAGAAAATTGTAGACCCACAAATAATACATGGCAAGTAGATGCAAATAAACAGCTATAAACACCTATTTTTGTCCAGATTTACTTACTAAAAAAAATATATATGCAAAAATAAAAAATAAAAAAAACATTTATTTTTGGCCCAAAACCTTCCCCTCCTTTGTTTTTGTTTTAGCAAACAATATTTGGTTAGCCCAAGTCTGAAGCCTAACAAAACACCACCTACCTGGTCCACCTTCAGCTAGCCCATACCCGGATCCCTTTAAAACCCAATTCCCCTTCCTCTCCTGCAAAGTCACTCCCCCGTACTCATCACTCACCTTCTCTGCACACTCTGATTTTTCCCCTTAAGCACTCTACTTGGCAATCCCTCTCTCACAAATCAACCCCTCCCCGTAAGGTCCCTTCACCCATTTCTCCCAGCTAAACTACCCAATCCCTCTGCAAGTCTCAATCTCACGCTACCCCCTCGGGTGACCTTATCTCTGCCTTACCCATTCTCTGAAAAAATGATTCCCCCACGCCATTGTGAGAAGACCGGCAACAAGAGGCACGAGATTTGTTAGCTATAAGAGTCAACGAGAACCAGAGAGGAAGGGAGGAGATCGCGATTCATGGAGGAATTTTCGAGGTCTAGAAGGGGATTTTTTTGGGGAAGAATCGGATTCTGGACAACGGCTTAGAGAGCTAAGGGAGAGGGAGATTCTAGCGAGTTTTGAGGGAATATTTACCGAAAAGGAAACTTGGGGCTTCACAGAAGGAAGAAGCAAACTGAGCAATTTTTAGAAAGGAAGGAGATTTGGGTGAAGGTGCTACAGAGGCTTGAGAATTTACAGAACAAGTATGTTTCTTTTAGAAAGTTCTCCCTTTCCAAATTGCATTCCTGGTAGGACGAGATTTGTGGTTGAACATATTTGCTGTTGGAATGTTTAACTGTCATTTAAGGTCTGTTTGTTGTGGTCATTCTGTGGAATGAACTTAATTCTTCGAATTGAAATTATATTCCTGGCTGAATTCGATTCCAGTACAATTACAGTTTAAAATTGGATATTGTTTTGAATCTGCTTCTGCCATTGTAATATTATTTTTGGGAATGTATCTATGTAAGGATACAGACTTCAAAGTAATCCTGGCTTCTTATGTGTTGATTTAAAGAATGATCATAGATGCTAGTCTAACAGTGTAGAATGGAAGCAAGTTCTGATTTTTTATATGATTGTTTCATGAGTTTGATTTCTGATTTTCAGAATGGTTAAGGCTTTGTGTTAATTGTGTTTGAGTCAAATTCTAGGCTTGTAGGTGAACCATGTTCTCAACCACGTTTCCTATCCTGAAAATAGTAATACCCCAGTCCATAGCTTGATGTACTTTTCCTCCTGAATGTCAAGAATTCAGGCTTGAGTTTCCTTGTATACACAATCTGACTTACGGAAAGGGGGGCTCACTGTGTTTGGTACACTCCTTTACTCAGTCTGCTAGTGAATTCCAGTATTCCCACCTTGCCATTCTGCTTCCTTCTTGTTCAAAGGAAAAGCGTGAATACTCCTTTGATAGAATTCAGGGAATTGTCCTTCTAGTTGTTTTTTTTCTCCTTGCTATAGTCTTGGGATCAGGATGAGGTCTATAAGACCTTGGAGGGATGAACTTAGCTAAATGAGGTTAAAAGAAGTGTACACAAAAGATTCTGAATATTAGCATGCACCCTTTAAAGTTGGAATTTTGAACCCACCATTCGTTTTCAAGAGGCAAGTGGGAAAATAACAAATAGAAACTTCAAAAAGAGTCAATGGCATTTTTATCTCAAGAGACCCAAGGTAAAAGTGATATTTTTATCCAAGGGCCTACACAACTTAACTTTCATAATTGGGCTTCAAGGGCTCAGTTCAGGCTAAAGTTTTCTTTTTGGAAAGGTTCAAAGAACAGTACAAAAAATGGGATACTTTCAAAAAGGGCCATTCAAATTAATAAATAAATGAATTTCAATAAATTTATCTTAGTTATTTTGAAAAATGAGTTTGCAAAAGGGGTTTGAGGCTCAATAAAATTATTTTCAAAAGAAAAGGGGTCCAAGGCTCAATATTTCTAAAATGGCTCCGATGGCCCAATCCAAGGTTTTCATTTATACAAATTAAGCAAAACTCACTACTCATGATAAGAAGCTTAAATATTTTCAGAAGAAATGGGCTCCTTGCCTTATATTTTCATAAATTTGATTTGGGTTCTCATACTTTCAAAAATTATATTTTGACCCCGATATTTTTAAGAATTACATTTTAGCCCCCAATTTTTTAAAAAACACATTTTGGGCCCCAATTTCTTTCAAATCTCTTTTTCGTTCCATTACTTTTATAAATTTCAATCTTGCTCATAAACTTAACATTTAAAGGATTTTCAGTAGAAGTTTATCTTCTCTGAAGTTCAGTTTTTCATGGACTTTCAATGGAATTTCATTTTCCCAAAGTCTCAACTTTATTGGGCATTTAGTAGAGACATGTTCTCTCTAATGTCCTAAATTAGCTGTCCAGGGTTTAAGTGAAAATTTAATTTCTCCTAAATGTTATATTGTCTCTTCACTTAATCAATTTAACAAAACTATTTCAAAGACCTTGATCCCTTTCGGGGTATGTAGGCACTTACTTGGTAAGGTAGGTATAGTTATTCATTTTTCCATCTCTGTCCATTATTATCTTATTAATAAAAGGGAGGTAATTTAAACACAGTAAAATTATTAAGCACAAACAATTTAGGGTAATCATCCTTAGGGATGGACGTTGTGGGGTGCCTAACACCTTCCTTACATGTAATTAGACTCTTGAACTCTTCCTCTAGTTCCAAGGGCCAGTTTTCATTTCTTTTTTTTAGGATCCCAATTATCCTTCTAATTAATTGGTGGCGAGTCATATTTTCTCTGCGTTTTCCCTTATACGCCTAAAAGTCATAAAATGATGGCTTTTCACCAGCCATCACATTGTGACAACAGCAGATGAATGAATTTCAATGATAGTATCTTATTCTACTATTTCATTTGATCAACCATAAGCTTAAATGTGGTTGCACAGGACCATAAGCAATGTGAGTTCATGACCCTATGCACCCTACAAGCACCCTACATGCTCTTATTAGTTAAATAAAAACAATAGAATACTGATGTTATTTCTTATATATATTGATGGCAATGTACCCCACACATGATGGCATGACATGAAGAAATAACCAAAATACTAGAAAAGAAATAAAACATGAATAGATCAAAATAAAAGCGAAGAAAATATCAAAATAATCTTTCATCTACCAATCATAATAATATGTTTGAATAACACAAAGCCAGGAATTATTAACAATTGAAAAAAAAAAACACAAAAAGTTGAGACAAGACACAAGACATATTTGTTGAGAACAGTTCAGATCATTGGAAAATAGAAAGCGCTTAGCATTTGCTGATCACCTTTTGGAAGAAACTTGAGTGCTAGCCTGAGCTAGTCTCATTTTTCACTATAATTTTATCTTGATTCTATTGTTGCCTTGAGATAATCTAGATCAACCACTCATCACTTACCTAATCTTAGTGTTACTCTGAGGTAGTCTTTGATTCCACACCCAACAATTGAACTAAATTACTTTGTGAGTGTGTGAGTGCAAACACCTAACAAGAGTGAGGCTTCCATCACTGCCATATATTCTCCTTAGCAGTCCCTATTTAATTCACTGCCTTGTAACATCACAGGTTCTGCACTGCCTCCATGCTTGATGATTAGAACATCATTGTCTCCTATTTCTTGGAGACCCGATGAAGCCTGGACAGGATCAATAATATTAGAAATATCTGCCGACGATCTTGAGGCTGCATTTTGCTCTGGTTCTTTCAAGTTATTTGTTTTGGAAGAGACTTCTCAAGATTTGTTGGAGGTGTTTTGTTCCCAGAAATCGAGAGGGTGAACATCTGTTGCAAGACTGCTGCTTGTTCTTGATTACTCGGTTTTGGGTCCTGCTCCTGGGTGTGATAACGACTACCAGTTGCTTTGTTGTTTTCCTTGGACTCCATTCTTTTCCCAACTTGATCTGCTCGAAGGCTTGGACCATAAAGTTTTTCTTTTGTTTTACCTCTGATTTCATGCCGGACAAGCTCTGAACAATTCCTTTCTTTTTGTCTTACAACACCACAGTAATAGCAAAAAGGAGGCAATCTTTCATAACAGAAATTCCCCCAAAATTTACCTCCAATTTTGCTTGATATGGAAACTCCTTTTAAGAGGATTCTTGATATTAACTCTGATCAATGCTTTGATAACGAAGCGTTACTAGCCTTGAATAAGGAACAAAGCTACATCTAACACTTCGCCTGCTTTAACTGCCAATTTCCTCCCCATTCCTTTTGTTCTGCAGTAGCTTGGTATATCCCATAATTGCAACCAGAAGGTAACCATTTCAAATTGCATTGAGGACGGATCACCCACTTAACCAACCAAGGGGTCGGGAGGAAGGATATAGTGAGGAAGAGGAAATGTTTAACCATGAATGTAAGGAATTGCTTCTTTCTCTTCGGGTTGGGCCGACCCTTCTCTTTTTGGATTGCCCATTTACCTTAGAGAAGGAAAGGAGAGGTGTTGTCACAACGGGACGGATGGCCGAAACCCAGATAATGGGACGACTTTAATATATTTTCATGCTGGGGTAGAGTGAAGGGTGATCTGTAACTTTGATATACATATATAAATATGGGGATTGCGTCTATGATTAGACTTTATAGTATCTAAAAGATGGGGAGTGTAACTGTTGATATAATTTAGCTGTGTAGCTTTGAAAAGATGAAGGAAATTGAGGAAAACAAAACTGAAATATTCTTGAAATTGGTTGAAAACAAGCACATTTTATGAAGAGAGAAACGAGGGATTGGGTTAATCCTTTTTCCCCTTGGACGGTAGAGAAACATCCGAAGTGATAGAAAAAGAGTCAGGTGGTATAGTGGTGAGGACCATATTCTAATAAAGTGATAGCACCTACATAAACAAGAACTATGATTCCAGTTTGGATATTGTATTCTCCTTCTAGAGTTTGGGTCCACAAAATGATGAACCTCAGTCTGCATCATTATCAATAAAATTACAACTACTGATTATTACAACAAAGGTGATGCTATGCTACTTTATCATTTTGAATGATAGCATAATATTTGTTGTCCTCATCTCTTATTTATTTTTTTTAATATTAAATAATTATTTTTATATCATCTATTTTTTTAATAATTTTTTGAATATTTTTAAAATTTTTTATACTTTTTATACTATACATTTATTATTTTTTTTAAATTTAATTCTGCATAAATAAACATTTTAAAAATATATATATAACATAAAAAATAATTAATTAATATCAAAAAATAGTATGAACAAAAAATGTTATACTACCATTCAATATACGGTAGCATAGACAAATCCTAGAACAAATCCATATTTTATAATGGTTCTAATAAATTCAAAAATTTAAGTTGTTAATATATATATATATATATAATTTTATTATAATTACTAGGACATTTGACTTGATCCAATTGGTGGATTGAAAATTGGTTAAGACCCGAACACTACGGCCAATTTGAAC
This sequence comes from Ceratonia siliqua, assembly GCA_034509205.1. Lineage (NCBI taxonomy): Eukaryota > Viridiplantae > Streptophyta > Magnoliopsida > Fabales > Fabaceae > Ceratonia > Ceratonia siliqua. The sequence goes on from JASKGM010049979.1 coordinate 18,005, forward strand.
CAGTCTTAATGTACCGTGTATTTTACAATTTTGTTAGCGCGAGATTCGAACATAAACCACTGCTTACACTTATGTGACTCAACCATTCCTCCAAATTAATTTTTATTAAAGATTGTTAAACTAATATATTTATTATATCTCTAACAAATAAATAAAATTAAGATGTTTGCTAAGATACATTTGAAAGCACCCATGCCTCTAGGTGTTTTTTTTATTCTAAAAAAATAATCAAAGGAATTTAAGAAATAATTAAAAAAAAGTTAAAAAAAGAAAAAAAATTCAAGAACTAAAAACTAAATTCAAAAAAACAAATTAAAGAAAACAATTTAATAAAGAAAACACCTAAAATTAAAGTCTTTACAAATGAAAATGTTAACAACTTTTTTAGCTTTTAAAATATAAAAAATATCACTTACTAAAAAAAAAATGTCACATACATTTTATATTAAACTTTTAAATATATTATTCTTCAAATTTATATTTTAAACCAATTTAATATTTAAAAATTATTCATTCTCACTCTTACTTTTTTTTTTAACTTATGTATTTAACAATATAATGTTGTATATATAATTAATATATAAAATATTTTTTAATATTCCAATTCAATCACAGTTTGATCACAGTCAAATCACTTAATCATAACGACTCTCTTATCCAGTTCAATCAGTTTTTAAAACATTGATATATACATGTTTAATGTCATAGACTCAGTTGCTTTTTATAATTCATGTTTTGATAACTTAAACAATGAGAAAAAAATATTTATTTTATATAATTAATTATTAATAAAATTTTAAAATATTAACCTTAACTTATGACTTTTATTGTCAAAAGGTACAAAAAAACTATTATAATCTTTCCAAAAGAAACCTTATAAATTTAAGAATACTATGATCATATATTCTAAAACTTGTATATTTTTTTACAATACGCCAAGCAAGAAAATATAATTTTCATTGTATTATTCAAACACAAGAAAATTAACTTATTTTCTATAAAGAAAATATACTTTTTTAATAAAATTAATTTTCATTACGGCAAACAGGGCCTAAATATGCACGCCAAATTGCCAGTCACTTGTCCCGGTTTCCTTCATCATAGTCTCTGGTTTGGATAATAGAAGTATGCATAATGGTTTTGCAAAAATCCCTTCAAGAATCAAGAGGCCTTCAAATTGGCTATGGTACTTGCTAATAAGAAAAGAGTAAATTACATTCACCTTCTTTAAAATTTAAAAATATACATTCATGCCCCCTTTAGTTAGTTTCAATTTGTAGTAATACCTCTCTTGTAGTCTATAAAACCTATGCTCTTATCCCCTCTAACTTTTAAATACTTGCATTGACTTCCTTATCATTATGAAGTTTTCCCACTCCTTTACACAGTGTCACTATAAAATCTTGTAACTACCATTGACTTGAGATTAACAATATTGAAAAGTCGTAGATACTAGGGGTATGTTTGAAGCAAGGAGAACGGAAAAGAAGGGAAGGTTTGACTATGATTTTTACCTTCTTTAGAAGTTTTGAGTGGAGAATGAAGCATCATGAAACCTTCAAATTGGCTATGCTACTTAAGAAAAGAATAAATTACATTCACCACTATCTAGTTTCAATTTGTACTAATATCTTCTTTGTAATTTATAATACCTATACTCTCACCATTTCTAATTTTTAAATACTTACATTTATCTCCCTTATTATGAAGTTTTCAAAAGTATTAACTTGATATTTTAATTATTTGTTGTGTATAAAAACTAGGTTATTGAAATGTTGGAAGAGGAAGAATGTATTTAATTTTAGGTTTTTTAGCATTTTTATTACTAGAATAAAGGTTTATGTATAAATTCAAATTAAAAGAAGTGTGAGTATAAATTTTAGAAACTTCAGGAGAAGTAAATGTAATTTACTTACAAGAAAAACACGCAAATGCCCCCAAGTCATATTCATGTACACTTACAATATTATCATATTATTACTCTACCACTTTACTCCTGTTCTTAATTACTAATTTATTAGCCATCAAAGTGCACCATGGAGCCATGCATGGTCCTAATTTTGCTTAGTGCCCTCCTTATCCTGTCAATGCTCCTTTTTGTGTATGCGGATAAAGTCTTCAATTATAGAATGATTCTTTTCACAAGTAATGCTATAAATAATGGACGCTTGTGAGCTAAATTTTCATCCCAATCTTTACTAGCTAGTTAGCAATCATCAG
>JASKGM010049999.1:9851-20218 GCA_034509205.1 Ceratonia siliqua
TGTAACTATAATGAATCCATGTGTTTTATATATAATGGTTACCTTAATTTGATATTTTAATATCTTTGTGATACTTCTCTATACTTGAAAAGTTTGTTTCTCATAAATAAACATTTGACATTTGTGAATAGGAAAGAATTTTATTACTGTATTCATCATAGCATCTAAGGGAATGAGTGATATGCTAAACTATAGAGAGTAACTTTGGGCTTTACATACATGCATACATGTATTGCATTGGTCATGATTTAGTTTTAGAACTGATTTTTCTCAATGAGTTATTTGAAGCTCACTTATTCGAGGATTTATTTTTTTTGTTTTGCAGGTTCATAAAGCATAGTTGCATTCATTACTGTGATTCCAAGAGCTACAGTTAAGAAGGGTTAAGGGTCGTGAAAGAGAGAAAGGAAGTTTAGGTGGAAAATTACAAATAAAATGAGTCATAGTTTGTTTATTTGTTTTATATCAAAGATTTAGAAAATTTGTTTACATAACATGTTTCTTTATATGTGTAAAGTTGTGTATTGTCAAGGTAGTTGTAATCAAATAGCTATTGGGGTAAAGGTTGCTTGGGTTGAACAGTCTGGACACCCTCAATTCTAGTGCCGGTCTCGACCTGGTTGGATGGGTTGTGACAAAGTTAGCATTAGAGCTTAGGTTAAGAAGGAAAATAATGATGGTGGGGATTAGTATTTACTGCTTGGAATCGTGAGTTGATTAATAGGACCTTACCTATACGTTGTGAACCTAGACACTCCTTATAGGTCAAGGGGCTACTAATCTCATCTAAACCAGTCTAGAAGCATGCACACAAGCAAATTATAAAGTATTTTAGAATGGCATTAGAACTACGAGAATAAGACTAGGTAGAAGAAAAGGCTAAGGATTTGTCTCTAGAGTACGATGAAATTCGTAAATTTGTTTTGAGCATTTGGATATGACCAACTGAAACAAGGTGAGTAATATGGAAATGGTGTAGGCACGGTTATGGGAAACAAGAAGTTTCTCAAATCGACAAATCGAGATAAGGAAAACCTTATAATGGTAGTTAGGTTATACGAAAAAATATGATGCGAGAAATGAGGGAATCACCTAACTAAAAGATCATCCTAAGAGAGGGTTAATAAGGGATTTATGTCATAAATAAAAAATTTACAAAGAAAATGTAATATTGTTAAAGGAGTAATGTAGTGAGTTAGTAGTGGTTGATATGGAAAGTGTAGACGTGTTAGGACACCGGGGTGAGGTGACATGGGTAAATAGTGAGGTTGATGGATATGAGTACTTAAAAATGATGAAGAGTAAGTTCAATAGATAAATGAGATAACTGAAGAAGGAATGACTGAGATTTCTAGGAAGTTGTCAATTTAAGAAGTAATGAAAATGTGAATGTTCAATGAAAAGGGGAGTGAAATTCTTGGAAAAATAAAAATAAAAATTAGTAATATATGTGAGATTTGTGGCATCAACAGGTGTTGTTGCGTAGTAATAGAGCCTGGAAATGAAACCTACATGTTCGACACTACGATACTCTTATGTAAGCATAGTAAAGTAAACCTAGTAGAAGAATGATGGGCTTTGAATGCTTTAGCCTATGTAAGCATAATAAAGTAAACCACTTAGGTGCATTTAGATCTAAGATGGGAAGCTTTGATTAAGGATCAAATGATAGTGGACCAAGAAGTGTTAAGTCATGGGAGGCAAAACTATGGTGGAAGTTAAGGAAAAAGGATAATGTACATTGGTTGGTTAAGATAGGTATAAGGAAGCAAAGTGGGTACGGTGAGCATTCTACAACGATGAAGGTAACTTGTAAAGATGGGAAGAGTATTGAATAAGAAAATAAAACACTATTTGCATTTGGAAAACTCAAAATAAAGAGTTAAAATGATGTTAGTGCATTAGGGAGTGTAGAAAGTGATTTGAAGTAAACCAAGGATACCATCATGACCAAAATGAATAGGCAAAGCCATGGGAGAAGTTTGGGAATCATTGGGGACAAAATGATCGATGTGGTTGATCACACCCTAATGCCCAATTGACCAAATTACGTGGCTTGGAAAATAAAAATAGGGTTAAACCCTATTTTTTTACATATGTATGCCCTAGTCATCCCCCTTCTAGAGAGTTATTCCTCCTCAACTTTACCCAAAGATTTTCATGCCATTTCATGTCCAAAAGTCTTTGCTGTAGTTGCTCAAAGAGCTATAGAGAAGGAAAATTCCTTCTAATAAGTATTAAAATCCTTATAGGTATCCCAAATCAGTTTAAGCAGATTTTAGTAAGGAAACCAAGCTTTTAAGTGTTTCCTTTTGAGCGATGGCCACGAGAAGGAATTTTAAGCAAAGGGAGTCAAGCTGTCGATCATCTTAAACCCGTAGAAGGACCCTTGGAGGGTAGGAGGTGTATGATGGTCACATGTTTGTGTTATTTAAGGCAAGAAAGTGATGTTTCATGGACATGGTTCATTGAGAGATTTTATATGGTAAACCAAATAGAGATTTAGCTAGAGAGTTATGTGAGCAAGTCGTTATTCGAGCATTTTTCCAAAGGGTTAACCTCTAGGAGGAGTTCCTTACCACTATGGACTGGTGTATCCCTTGTTGATCTAATAGTTTTATGTTAACTTGAGCCAGACAAGTGTGGACCCTTAGACCTTGGCTACTTGAGTAGCAGGGAAAGTGTTGTGCCTTGATAACATTGACTAGGAGTTAACATTGGTGGTGTGCCATTGTTTAAAGGGGATCAATGATGTATGTCTTATCTGAGTCCACGATAGCAAACTTAGCAAGTTTTGGTATTGGAGGAGTCCTTGCAGGAATCTTACGTCCTGGAGTGATGCAAGTACCCTTCATCACTCAGGTACTACAAGGTGAAATACACTAGCAAGAGGTAGCATATCGATGTTTATGTATGCTGATAAGCATGTAGTAACCCACATAAGGGCTGAGAAGCATATTAACCTCTTATGGATGTTGCTGGACCACATATGGACTTCTTTGGATGCTTCCAACATATCACTACCCTATGGAATTCTGCTCAGCTAAAAGTTTATGCATCATTGGGTTGATGTGTGTGCAAAACTTGATGTGGTGCATCCCATAAGTTTCTTTGATGCACAATCCTTCATTACTCTAGGGTTTCATTGAGTGAGAAACTGTTTTGAGTGTGTGCCTCCACAGCGAGCATGAGCACAAGTCCTAAAATATGTTATAGAAGAGGAAGTTCAAATGGAATAAGAAAGAGGAGAACCATAAGCACCGGCATCAGAGACATTCCAGCAAGATCAATCCATGGGGGATATTCATAGAGTCTTGACCAGAATCGAGGATCAAATGAGAAGACGGGATGTACGCTTGGGACAAGTCAAGGAGTAGCAAGTTGAAATGCTAAACAATATGAGGCCCCAACAACAATAGAGATAGGATTAAGGAATGATGGGATAAATGTTGGATGTTTGTAACACTAAGGCACAAAACTTTTAAATAGGCCCACTTTATGTAAAGCTTTGTTTTGTGTATGCAATGAATGGAATTGTTATGTTCAAATTCTAACTCGAAGCTTATATTGTGAGTGATGTTTGGTAGTCCACTAACCTAGACATTAAAGGGTGTAAGTAAGTATGTATGTGACAAATTGAGAGGAAGATTATATAGATGATGATGAAAGTATAATTAATTAAAGGATAAATGGTTGTTCAACGATAAGTATAATGTACTAAATGATAAGGATGTAGCAATGATATAGGAAGGTGTATACTTAAGCTATTAAGAATTAATAGTAAAATACTATAAAATCATTCTAGAGATGAAGAATTCCAACTAAAGAAAGAGGTAGGAAGGTCAATATAGAAGGAAAAAGAAACGAAATTATACCTAAAATAAAACACTCAGTATCATTCCAACCATAGTAAAGATGGGAAAAATCAAACTTGAGTAGCCTAAGAGCCAACATGTATCCTAATTACAATGAAACTGAGTAAATAAGGGAATGATGTGTATAATTCAAATAATATAAAGAGCAATATGACATGAATGAAAAAGTGTCATGGACGTGTAGATAAAGGGATACAACGTTTCAGGACAATCAAGTTCTAACAAATAGATACCTAGTTTAAGGAACTATATACGGAGGCTTGATTTCACATTAGGAATCCTAACAAACAGCAAAATAATGAAATGAAATGATGCTTAGGCACTTAGAGCACAAGAGTTGAAGACTAAAGTGCTTAAATATGAGAGTTTAGTGTATTGAGGGAAATAAAGTAAGAAGTTGTAAGGTTATTAGGTCTCCTACATGGAGTTAATTCATAATAAGGTCAAACATGATTAAAAAGTTGACGACGAATCTTTTTTAAGAAGGGGATAAATTGTAACACTCCAAAATATTAAGAGTTATGTTGGAAGTTTTAGACCATTAAGTCATAATATGTTGATGTATACCAGGACTAATTTATAAGAAATTTGGACAAAATAATGGTATTTGTTAGGAATATAATGCCCTGGAAAGCAAGTTTATTCCTGGATCACGTTGAAAATACATTTTATAATTAAATAAAGAGTTTATTTAGTTAAGCTTTACATTCAGGCTATTAAGGTACCAAGATTCTAAATGTGCCAAGTTACATTTGCATAGAGGTTATGCAAGGGAAATACGTATCTTTAGATGAATCAAAAAAATATTTTCAGTCACTAAATAGATATGGTCACTCTATTCAACGAAGACTGTAATCTTCAGATTACCTCCATTAAAGGAATGAGATTCTCCTCTAAGGGAATGATGAATATCAAATCACTGAAGTAGTAGACTTCAGGTATTGACATTGTTATATGAATAAGAATCAAGTGAGAAATCAAGTTCAAGTTAATACTGTTACTATAAACTTGAACTCACACCTATGCACTTGTTTCTGGTAAAACCATAATCCTGATAGAATATGGAACGATTTCATGACCACTATGGTCTTTGATTATATTAAGGGCAAGACCATCGTATCTCGATGGTTAAGACTCTGTATGTTGGTATCATAGTTAGAGTGAACATCAGAGAACATTTATCCAAGAAATGGAGTTCATAGTATAAACATCACTTTTAGTGATTTCATGAAGATATGTGATAAACCTGAGCCTAGTGAATGATGAATAAGCTATTCATTAATTATTGATATCTTTTAGATATGTTTTAAAAGTATCTAGTCACTTATAAGATGAAATATGAGACTATGGGACAAAATTGACATGAAGGGTAAAACGATAATTTTACCTTGTATCAATAGATGTCTATGAGAGTCCATAAACATTCGGTTTGCAATTGGACAACCAATATTAAATATTGGCTTCTTATAATTTTAGGCTTTTCAAGACTGCAACCATGAATCTATGGTGTAATGATTTCATGGTTAATGAACTAGAGTTGTCTTAATGAGATTAAGACAATCTCAAGTTCATTGGAGCTTGAAATTCCTATGTTCAAATGGATTCCTCATCTAGCTTTGTAGAACTCAATCCATTGAAGTTGATAGAACATTTTGATAAGTTTATATAATGGAATCTATTGTTTTTTAAGGCTTGTCTTAATTAAGACAAAAGTTGTCTTAATTTAGACAAGACTTGTCTTAAGACAAGAGTTGTCTTAAGTGAAAAAAAAATGTATGCCTTAAAAGACATAAAAGTTGTCTCATTTTTGGACATTTCTTTAAGACAAAAGCTGTCCTAAGTGTGCTTGATAATATAAGAATTACTTGTCTTAATTAAAGATAAATGTTGTCTAACAAAAACAAGAAAAATCCTGACATTACTCGTCTTATTTAAGACCAGAGTTGTCTTAATTAAATAAAGATATTTTAAGATAAGAGATGTCTTGATTAAGACAAGTATTATCTAAATAAGACAGCTATTGTCTTGTTTGAAAATTTGAAAGTCAATTTTTCATTTTTCATTTTAAAATTTAAAATTGAAACGACTCATATTCCTATGATCCTAAGAGATCACATCCAACTTAGCTTGTGATTCAAATGTGATATAATCAATTTGACTTATTCCAAGAAAAATAAGTCAAAGTGATAAAGGATAAGAATTGTAAAGGATCATGATTCTTAAGGAATCCTTTCTACACTAAACGACTAAATGCATAAGGAGTTTGGATTGGATAAAATTCTATTTATTAGAATTTCAGTTTCAAGCAAACTAATTATTAACTAATAAGAAAGTTTCAAGGTATTTTATTTAATTGTTAAATAAAATATCAAATAAATAATAGAGATTATTATTTAATATAACGTGGAACAAAACATTATCTAATGATCTTATAGTAATGTCAAACACTTAAAGGGTTCTAGGATTGTTAGTGTTTGACTACAACTAAATGACTCAAGGGTTAGGTTAATATAAATTTAACCTAGCCCCCTAGTCATCCATACACTCAAGAGAGGCACATCAAGGGCGTGAGGTTGAGAGAAAAACTTGAGGGAGTGTGACGCCACCCATATTGGAGCTAGGGAGTTTTCCATTTGGCCATTAAATTGAAATACACAAGAGTGTCATCATATTTTCTATTATTTGTTCTACAACATATTTTGACCGTAGGTCCTTTGGATTGAAATAATTCACAAAAATACGGTTGGTAGAGAAGTTTTCATTATTCTTTGTGGCTTCAAAGATATTATTCAATTGCTTCTCAATTCATGCAAATCGCATATGCAATATGTGATTACATATTCTGCTATATTGCTTGCATGCTATGATTTAATTTTTTTTTTTTTAAATTCATGCTTGCACCTATATCACATAGGCTTAAGAACTAGATCCAACAATATGAACATGTTAAAAAGGAAAAAAATGAGTTGGGGTTTAAATTTTATGTGGAAATAAGTTATATTTACAAGTGTAGTTGACTACACCTTACCTGTGATTGACCGCACCTTACCGTGCGGTCGATCAAAACTCATTAAGATTTCTTGAGAGAAGACTTGAGAGCCAATGGGAGGTGTTTTGGAGGGGGTTTATATTGCCAAAACTCCGGTAAATCCTTTTTGGGAGATTTCTAAGCAATTTCAACCTTTTGTTTTACTATTTATGGGAAACGGAAATTTCTATGTGAAGTTTCACAAAGATCACCACAAGTACCTATAAGAGATAGAAGTTATAAATTGTCTTTTCCTCGTCCTAGTGAGTTGTCTAGTGGCCTAGAAAACTACATGCATCAAAGATTTTATGGGATTAAGTATATTTTGGGATTTTTCTTTGTTTCAAGTAAAATAAATTTCTTCCAAATGATCTATGATTCTGAAATCATTTTGGGTACTAATTTTTAGTGAAGAAGTAATTTGAAAACCTCAATTAGACCTAGGATGCTACGAACAGATGATTAAATTCGAAAACCTCTTGGTCGCATACTAGCTCATATTGAAGCAAAGGGGGTCCCTCAAGAGCTCATTCATCCTCTTGAATATAAGCTAAGATTACCAAATTACCATTTTTCCAAAAGTAGAAACAATACATCCTTGGATGCTGGATTTTACCATTCTTGGTGTCTTTTATATTCTAGATCCATGGTTTTGAAATTTCTGAAAACTCAAAACAACGTCGGCGTAGTGGAAATTTGTAAAGATTTGAGTTAGCAAAACTATTTCAACTCATTCAAATATATATGGTAATGAAAAATTGGGTGGTGATTGGTTTTCTAAGTGGGTAAGTTGAAGAGGGATTAAAAAAAAAAAAGAGAAAGCAGAAAGACGGATATGGATGGGTTTTTTTATTAAAAGCTTTTTATTTTAGAAAATTTTGTTTTATATTTTAAAGATAAATGATATCTAATAATCAGTTAATTAGAAATTGTCACATGGATTAGTAGTAGCCATTTGCAAGTCTACGCATTTAACAGAATTAGGATCGAATGATTTATTATGGGATTTGTCAAAATTCAAAGACCTTTTTGTATTTTAAAGTTTGTGATAACTATTTATAAAAATGTCTAAGTTCAAGGGGGGTAGTTGTACATTGTTTCTATTGTTTATGAACATTCTAAGTTAATGAACTAAGAAAATTTTCTTCAATGTTCAAGTTAGAGTTCAAAGTTTTGAATAGAGACTTAAAAAGGTTATCCAATTTGTTTGAAATAATCAAAATATAACTTTTAAGCACAATGGGTTACCATGAATAACCTGCCATATGGGAAGGATATTTTATAGGCTCAAAATTTTTTCCATAGATATAGGTATTGATAAAAGATAAATGGATAAACTTTGTAGTTTATTTTAATGCGGATTTCTTGTCAAATCGCCAGCTTTTAGTGATTTTTCAAATACTATATTTTCCATACATAATCTTTGTAAGTTTGAAAAGATTTATTGTATTTCTACACTATATTTTTATATTATTTTTTATATTTATTATTTTATTATTATTTATATCTATTATCATTATTATTTTATATTAAATAAATAATTAAAATAAATAATATATGATGGTATAAATTTATTGATATAGAAAATATCAATTCTTAACCTGAAAACTATACGTTCAAATTTCAACGAGTTATAGCAAAATATTGCTTTTTCTATATTTTCTCATCAATATCAACTACTAAGAGTCTATTTAGCTAGTAAAATATTTTAATCCCTCACTTTTTTAAAAACGTACTCATTTTAGTTTTTGAATGTAAGATTTTCTCAAAATGTCTATCATTTTTTATTTTCTCATTATTTAAATTCTTTCGTTAATATTTTATTTAGCACACTAATAAAAATATTTACGTATGAATGACATGATAATTTGAAATGTCAAGAGAGACTCAAATAACTTATTTTATCCTTAAATTTTGTGTATATTTTTAATTTAACCCTTATTTTTTGTGTATATTTTTAATTTAGTTCATGACTTTTGTGCAAAAATTTAATTTTATTATATAATATTTCATAAATTATATATAAAATTACAAGTATATCTATATTTATAAAACTTAAGATATTAAAGTTTATTTTTACTAGTAGAATTATATATTTATGTTCGTCATGCTAATTTTTTGTAACTAAAAATTTTTTTTATAAAAAATAATTATTAAAAATAATAAAATATTTTAAGTTTTAATAAAAAATTAAAATTGAATTGAGAAGTAAAATTATTAAAAATTACTAGGGAATTAAAAATAATAAAATATTTTAAGTTTTAATAAAAAATTTAAATAAAATTTAATTATATTTTTAAATTATTAAAAATATTTTAACAAACAAAACTTTCAAAATTAATTATTATTTTTATACCTAAATTCTATAATATTATTTATATAATTTTTTTTTGTAAAGTATACTTAAATTAATAAATGAATAAATGTAACTAAAAGTGAGACTAAAATAATATTTTACTCTTTTAGACTTGTTACAAATTTTTTTATTATTTAAAATATTTTAAAATTAGTTTAACGAGAAGCATTATAAAAAATAATAATAAAGTGTCTCAACAATCAATAAGACTTATTGATTGTAAGTACTCCTATTAATGTCATTCCTCTTTGGTTTGTCTTTCCAAATATATATGTTATTTTCAAATTACTAAAAAAAAGATGGGTAGTACTATATTAAGGTCTAATTTTTGGAGTAGTAGTTAATTTTATTTTTTATCTTAATTTTTTTAACATTAATTAATTGTTGTTTGTGTTATATTATTTTTTGAGAAAAAAAAGGTAATACTATGTTACCGTTCCGGGTAGTAGTTAATTTTATTTTATTTTATCTTAATTTTTTTTATATTTTTTAACATTAAATAATTATTATTTATGTTATATTATTTTTTGAGAATTTTTAAAATTTTTAAATATTTTAAAATGTTTTACTATTATTTATTTATAATTTTTGTGATACTATTTATTCATAAGTAAAAAAATTTTAAAAATTTTTAAAAAAAATATGACATAGATAATAATTCATTAATATTAAAAAATAAAATAAAATCAAATAAAAAGTATTAAAAAGTAATAAAAAATAAAGAAACTATCAAAAACAAAAAAGATATTTAGAAATATTTTGTAATCAATACTTTTTAAATAGAGCAGTGATTTAAAATGCATTTTAGATATTTTAATTAATTTTTTATTTTTTACTAATAAAAATATCAAAAAAATAAAATTATTTTTAAGTATAAATAAAATATAAATTTTATTTTCATATTATTACGATTATTTATTATTTAGTAAATGTTTTTTAAATTATAAATCAAATTGTTGCTTAGTGTTGACTAGTTAAATTGGCTAATTTTCATCTTTAGGCTCTATTCAGTGCAGCGTATAAGAAAGCATTGAATAATATAAGCTAATATAATATAGTCTTATACGGTTTTGGTGCACACATATGATTGTATTAGCTTATACGGTTA
>JASKGM010050030.1:0-20204 GCA_034509205.1 Ceratonia siliqua
TAAAAAATAGTTAATTAATTTTAAAAAGTAAAAAAAATTTAAAAAAAACATAAAAAATAGAAAAAGTAAAAAAAAAAGGGGTTGGGGGTGTAGGATAGTAGTTTCTTTTTTTTAGTCATCAACTTTATTTTTTTCAGTGCAAGATTAGCATTTTCTTGGCAGTGAAGGAGATTTAGATAAATCCAGCATGCCAAAACATTGCATTGCTTAATGACGAGGTTAAGGAATAATTACAAGCGGCAAGCTTCATGATCTTGTCCTTTTTTCTTCAAAGTTATTTTATACTGTTTATTATTTCTTTTGATGTACATTATGTTAAAGTTTCTTATATTTTTATTTATTTACTTTTTTTTGGTAACGTATATTTATTTATTTACTTTTGATAAAAGAATAGAGAAAGAGAGTAGAACATATATAGGTGATGATTTTATCAATTTTTATAATAAATAAACAATAATTAAAGTATGCTTCAAGGTACATAATCAAAGCAACTAGCATCACTAGAGTAAAGTATTATAAACTTTCTGGGTAATGAAGGAGGATTGCATTCGAAGTGACCTCAAGGATTCCATGCGTTGCATGAATACTGTGTTTAAGGGGACAATAATAAAACCTTCAGTATCTTCTTTTCCCATTATAGATATTTACCTTTTCTTTAAACATTGTTATGTCAATGATTCTTGTTGATTTTCGTTTTTCTTTTATTTTTGAAGAAAGAAAATAAAATAAGAGCATGAAGGCCATACTTTTTTGTACTCTTATTATGCTATGCTTCTTAATACAGTTCAAGTTGATATACAAGTGCTACACTCTAGTCACAGAAGAGAGAGATAAGCGAGAAAACTCTCCAAAGAACATAGAGAGAATGATAAATTTCATCAAACTCTTGCTGTCTCCGTCGCTCTATCGCCATCTCCATCACTCTTCACAGGAAGAGCATTTTGGTTAATTGTTGTTAATTTATAGTATAACAATATTGCCTTGCTACAATTATACTTATATATATTTGAAGATGCCCCGAACACAGCAAAAACATAGTTTGTATTGAGTAAAGAACATAGTGAGAGTTTTATGTTTGTGCTTCATAGAACATAGATGGGAGATTGTACAAATTCATATGGCAATGCATTATGCAAGAATGGGTACCATGCATAATTTCATAAAATATCATTATTATTATATATCTAATAGCAAGGCTTCAATTCCCTCATCTAAGACATGCTGACTCCATTAGGACATGTGATGTAAGGATAACAAATGAGCCTAGAGAAATAATAATCTTCATTAGGATAAGATCCAATCATATACCAATTGTATGCACTAGAAGATTAAGCATCCTTGCAGATAGACACAAGTTTGCAAGTAATGTTGAAAATACATAAATTGTAGTGAATATTAAACGATATGAAAAATAATGTCTCATTTATTTTGATTGTTAATTCACAAGACTTGGGTTGTTTTAATGTCATTTTCTCTGAGGTCATTAAAAAGCTTGATGAAATTTTGTTCTTGATTGAATAGATTGTCTATTTTGTGCAATATACGCATGGACATACATGTGCATCATAAATGCATGGAAAACCGATTGAATGATAAATGACATTTGAATGATGAATTTGTTGACAGGGTGTACGAGTTTATCACATTTGTATGCCCACAAGAAAATTTAGTGAGCAAATGAGGGATTAGGTGTCCTTGTGGGAAATGCAAATGTAAGAGATACAAAGTACCTGATGAAGTGTGTGTTGATTTACTACGTAAAAGGTTTATGGACAATTACTACTATTGGACTATTCATGGGCAAGCAATGCCATATATCCCCCTAGTAGTAGTAGATAATGATTACTTTGTCCTTGATGGACAAAGAGAAAACTACAATGTTTACAAACAAATGGTGATTGATGCTGCTAGACCATCACTAATCGAAGAGCCTAACCTAGATGCACAGTGATTCATTGATATGTTGGTAGCTGCACAAGCTCCATTGTAAGATGGGTGTCAAAAGTATTCAAACTTATCAATGGAAATTGATAGTTTGAGCTTGAAGAGTGATCATAATGTAACAGAGAGTTGTTTTATCCATGTGGTAGATATAATGAGTGATGCAAAGCTGAGTGGTAATCAGACACCTCCTAATTTTTATAATGCTAAAAAGTCAGAGGAAAAATTGCGCTTGGGTTGTATAAAGATTTATTGCTGTTCTAATGAATGCATGTTGTATTACAAGGACAATCATAATTAGAGGAATTGAAAATTTTGTGGGATGGAATGTTGCAAAATTTCCACTCGAAGGGGTATTTTAAAGAAATACCCATAAAAAGGATCTGGTATTTTCCAATTGTTCCAATGCTACAAAGACTTTATTCATCAATAGCCACTGCGTGTCACATGATATGGCACCGGGAGAATCCAAGAGAGTCTGGTATCGTATCTTATCCATCAGAAGGAGAAGCGTGGAAACATCTTGATGAAACTTATCCTGATTTTGCTCGAGACCCTCAAAATGTGAGATTAGGGTTATGTAGTGATGGTTTTTCTCCGTATGGGTTATCTGAAAACTCTTATTCATGTTGGCTTGTCATTCTTACTCCTTACAACCTTCCTCCTTAGATGTGCATGAAAAGAGAAGTTATGTTTCTAACCATAATTATTCTAGGTCCATCTAATCCAAAAACTAAGATTGATGTATATCTGCTACCATTAATAGATGACCTAAAAATGTTATGGAATGAAGGTGTACAAACTTATAATGCATTATTGCATCAAAATTTCATGATGAGGGCCATTTTGATGTAGACTATCAATGACTATCCTGTATACAAAATGTTGTCTGGTTGGATGACTATTGGAAAATTATCTTGTACATAATAGGAAGATTTCATTTTTTATTGTCACAGGCAATTCTTTACCATGGATCATCTATATCAGAAGGCACGAAATGCTTTCAGAAAAGCATTGGACCAAAAGGTCTATATTTTGGGGGTTACCTTAGTGGAGAACACATCTTCTCATTCATAATGTCGATGTGATGCACAATGAGAAGAATGTGTTTGTTACATTATTTGACACAGTCATGGATGTGAAGGGTAAAACCAAGGATACACTTATAGCTAGGTTGGACTTGGTTGGACTTTGCAAAAGAAAATATCTACATCTACAAGATGTTGGGGTTGGTAGACTCAAGAAACCCAAAGCACAATATGTATTGACCAAGCAACAACGACTACCCGTTTGTCAATGGGTTAAAGATATGGAGTTGCCTAATAGTTATGTAAGTAATTTGGGTAGGAGTGTTGATATAAGGGAAGCTAAGTTACATGGGTTGAAAAGTCATGCTTGTCACTATCACAACGTGACGACCGGTGAAAAGCCATTATTTTATGACTTGGGGTGTATAACAAAACATGCAAAGGAAAGTAGAACTGCCACCAATTAATTAGAAGGATAATTATGATCCTTAAAAATAGAAGAAAGCAAGGCACTAGCCCTTGAAACTAGAGGAAGGGTTTGGGAGCCTAATTACGTATGAGAAAAGTGTTAGGCACCCGACAATGCCCATCCCTAAGGATGATTACCCTAGATTGTTTGTGCTTAAAATTTAATGTATTTTAATTACTCACTTTTACTAATGTGGTCATAAAAGATAAAGAAAGAAAGAACCAAACTTACCTTACCAAGTAAGTGCCTACATACCTTAAAAGAGATAAAGGTCGTAGTTTAGGAATATGTTGATAAGTTAATTAGGTGATATGCATGATCTCTTACTTAAGAAGGTTAGGACTATAGAGAAAACTCTTCCCAAGGTTTTAAATATATTAAAATATCATTTTCAGTTTTAAATGTTAAAAATATTATTTCTATGGGTTTTGATGATTATTACCCTTTTGAACTAAGAAACAAAAAGTCTTTTACTCTGAAAAGTATTGTGGCCAAAATTAGATTATTGAAACTTTCCTAGGTGAAAATGAACTTTTTGAAAAGTGACCTTAAAGAATATTGGGCTTTTTGAAAATGTAATTGAAAGTATTGATTTAATTGGGCCCTTGCAACCATATTGAAAGAAAAAAAAAATTGCGCCATTTGGAATCCCTTTGAAAAATAAATTTAGTGAATCTCTTAAGAACAATATTGGGCCATTGGAACCCTTATTCAGTAAACAAATTAATTGGGCCTTTGGAGCAATTTTTGAAAGAATATTTTAATTGGTCCTCTTTGAACATTTGGACTTTTGGAATCTCATTTAGAAAATAAATTAATTGGGCCTTTGAAACCCTTGAAGCATGTAATCCAATTGGGCTTTTTAAAAAAAACATTTTAGAAACTTTTTCAAGAAATCCTTTAAGCAACTTTGGTAATCTGGGCTATTGGGACCCTTCAAGGCCCTAGCCTCATTACCCAAACAAGAAAATTTAGCAAAGAGCCCTTTAAATTTAAAACCTTTTATATTAAAATTTTATTATCATGTTTTCTTTTTAAGAAAAATAGGATGCATTAGACACCTAAGTTGAAAACAAAAAATCAATATGCCCTAAAAAAGTAAAATTAACTAGTTAAAACAAATCAAACAAAATTGATAGAATTAAAGGGAATATGATAAAAATGTACAAATAGTAAATATCAAAAATAGAAATAAACACTCAAGAAAAAGAAAAAAAAATCACACTCATTATTAATGAAAATTTATACCATACCAACTAATGACAGAAGATAAAATATATATATTACACAACACCAAAAATTTATAATCTTATAAAATAAATGAATAAGCAAACAAGAGCAAGACATTCATAGTAAAGCATTATGAGCTCAGGAGCAAAAGAGTGTTCAATGTCTCCAATTCATATAAACCAATAGTGAACATAAGGTTATTTGCCCAGTTGAACATATTTGAACCCAATTTTTTAAAACAAATAGATTAAAAAGCAACCTAGATCCAAAATCAATTCCCCATTCGCAAGTATAAAATTAATTCCTGTTCAAAACAAATCAAAATTAAAATTAGCTTTGGATTAGATTTAAACAAAATCAATTCCATATTCCAAATTGATTCCAACTTACAAAACAAACTTAAAACCAGCAATAGATATCAAGAGTTTTAGAAAACTTGACCAAATTTGAAATCATCTTCTAAATTAGATTCAAGCCATATTTGAATCAACACATAAATCATATTAGAAGTAATATTGCAATGTGATTTTAAAATAAATCCCAATACAAGTTAAATCACATGATCACTTTAAAACATAATAGATTACAACCCATATGTACTACTTTTTGAATTAGAATGCATTAAAGCTCCAAACACATCATAATAGAGAAAAAGAGTTCGAAGACATCCAGAATCAATATTTGATTAAAAGCCACAAAAACTTAACATATTTTACATAAAAGTTGAACATGCAAACACCCTCTTTGCTCATAGCTTCTAGGGACGAGTATTACTCAGTCCCTAGAATCCATCATCATAGCTATCAAAAAACACATCAGAATCGGTCACATGCAGAAATGGAAAAGGAAGGATCTTACCTCGATCTTCAAGTTTCTCTTCAGTTATTTAAGCTAATGGTTCTCTCAAATCCTCTTCAACTCTTAGTCTCCTTTTTAACTTTTCCCCCCTCAAGTTTGTGTGGAGTTCCTTGCTTTATACAAAAAACAAAACAAAAAACAAATCTTGCCCTTTTGGGACCATGGTTGTCGAGAATCCCTAAAGAAAAGGGGTGTCACACATGGGTTGAAATGGGGACCATGTACCATGGATGGTAAGTCTGATTACGCATGGCTGAGAGAAAAATGGAGAGAAAATGAGGAAAAGGAGACCAAAAAGGGAGATCAAAGGGCCAGGGTGTCTTTGGCCAAAAATGAGGGTACACGGACTGACCAAGCCAAAAGTAAGATGGGATGAGAAAAGTGAGGTGAGAGGAAAAGGGGTAGAAGGCAGTTACAAACGAAAATTAAGGTTTTTTGAGAGTGAAATGAAAGGAAGAATGAGAGAAGATAGCCAAAAATAGGCGGCAACTAGGGTGAGAAAATAGGAGCTAGTGTTTAGAGGTGATAAAAGATGAAGTGGTTCGAGTTAGGAAGTGGACCAGGTTTTTCTGTGTGGGTTTGGGCCAAGGTGCATAAGGAGTGTTGGGCTAAGTGTAAAGGATTAGGCTAACCAAAAATTTAGGTTAAGGAAAGTGGGCTTGTAACTAATTTATTGGCTAAGAAAACAAAAAGAAATGTAGATTGGGCTTGGTGTTAAGTAATCTGAATTTTTTTTTTCTTAAAAATAAAAAAAAAGTGATGTAGATTGGGTTAAAAAAAATATGGGCCTGATGATTAAGGTGATTAAAAATAAAGTAAAATGAAATAAAATAAGATAAGATAAAATGGAAGAAAAAAGGAAGTTGGTTTTAGCTCATTTTCCATTTTTTTATTTTGTTTGTTTCTTTTATATTTTTGTATTCTACTTTTTCTTTTTTTATTTATTTAAAATAAAATTATTGGACAAAATTGGGTGTTTACAGTCATGATTTAACGCAATGTATACTCCCACTTGCTTTTAAATCATTACCCAAGCTCATATGGAATACACTTGCTGAGTTAAGTCAATTCTTTAGATAATTATGCTCAACAATGTTGAAGGTTGATCAATTATTCATGATGGAGACTAATATTTCCATTATCTTGTGTAAATTAGAATAAATCTTTCCTCCAAGCTTCTTTGACTCAATGGAGCGCTTGCCCATCCACTTGCCATATGAAGCCAAGGTTGGAGGTCCTGTTCAATATCGATGGATGTATCCATTTGAAAGGTTGTTTCTTTTGACTCTTTAACACATTTATTCCTTTTATTGAAATAATTTGATTTCGATAATCATACTTTGTGTCACATTCCAATTAGGTTCTTATGCACCCTTAAAGATAAAATGGAGAACAAGGCTAGAGTTGAAGGTTCCATCTGTGAAGCTTATTTAGCGAAGGAAACATAAACTTTTGCTTCTAATTATTATCCATCCCACATTCCTTGTAAAAGAACAAGAGTCACCCAGAATGATTATGGAGGTGAAGATTATTCATCTTCTTCACCATTGTCAATATTCAATTACCCAGGAAGTTGTATTAGGAAAGCCCGTAAACATCAACTAGATGCTTAAAGAATTTGAAGCTACTACCCTATAAGTTCTTCTAAATTGTCTTGAGGTTCAGCCATTCTTAGAGTACATTCCCTCAAAGTTCCTTTTATATAGTTGCTGATTATTCTTGACACATATTTTCATGTCACTAATAATAAAACATCAACAATATATATGTGGATTATCTGCAAGAACTCATACCTAACATCACTTCTGTTCAGCTTGAAAAAGAGATTTCCTTAAACTTCAGTTCATGGCTCAAAAATTATGTAGGTTCATTCTCTATTTGTTGTCCACATATTTTTTTAGTAATTGAATCATTAATGTGTTAGTATATGTTCTTTTATTGATGTTAGGTGGGTAATGTAGAAAATGGTATATGTGATGATCTTATAAAGAGTTTGGCCTAGGGTCTATTATGCATGGTTGACATATAGAATGTATACTATATCAATGGCTTTAAATTTCACACAAACTTGGTTTGAAGGGATGAAAACTTCCAAATATGGTGTATGTGTTCGAGACAATAATTATGGTTAACCAAAAAATGACTTCTATGGGATAATAACATATACTATAGAAATGGTTGTATATCGGTTTTCCCTTGAAGAAGTTAGTTTTGTTTAAATGGTTGTATATCGGTTTGACCCTACTCCTAATCAGGGGACAAGAATCAATTTCATTCATGGGTTGGTAGAGGTAAAAGCGTCAAGGAGGTATAAATCATATGACATTTTCATACTTCCTCAATAAGTGGAGCAAGTTTACTATGCTCCATATCCTAAAGACAACTCAGTGTGGTTATGTGTTATTAAGATGAAGACTTGAAGTACAATTATTACTCTCGAGATACTAAATAATGAAGATGATCAACTATACGAATATGATGATATACCCCAACTGTTACCAACAGTGACTGATGATGTTTTAGACTAAAGCCTAGCTGATATAGAAGGTTTCCTGAGGAAGTTGATCATTTCCAGTTGGATGAAACTAACCGGGAAGACGATAATGAAAATTTATCCACCACAAGTGATATTGAATCTAAGGAGGAGTTTATAATTAAGATTCTGATTAGGTCAAATTTTTTCTCTTGTAATTGTTAGTCTATGACATTCATGAAAATTAGACTAGATAAATCTCTACAAATTGTGTTTCTTTATATTTCACACTTATGTTATTTATTCATATCTCAAAAATGCAAATTATCCTTTATCTCTAATTATTCTTTCAATAGTTTTATTGCATGCATATAGATGGCAGGTCGAGGTCAAAGAAGAAGAAGAGGTACATGTCGTGCTGGAAGCACCATTATAGTGTTATCTACCTCATGAACATCCACACCACATACTTCCTTGACTTCATCCATTCCTTAACCAAGCTTTGTCCCTACCTGTTCACTTACCCCACTTACCCCAGCCTCAGCTATAGACTCACATCATCCTCACACATTCTCTAGAACCCCAGTTATCCCCTCTACTCCCTCTAATGCTGGACCTTCTTCTTCGACACCAACTACCCCAGCACTACCTATGCCTATATATGGGACTGTTGATCCAGTGGATGGGTGCACATGGCTTAAGCCTATTGAGAAATTAGAGTAAGATACAGTATAAACCATTCAAACTTATTTGGTTCTAGTTAATTCCTAATGATTGTGAATTTTGTGCTAATACTTTTTATATCAACTTTTAGCTTTAAGTCGATAGATAAAGTGGCAACTGCTATATCTGAAATTTTCAAAAGCAAGTTTAAGGGCCTATTGATTTGGTGGACCAACGTTCATATGGAAGTAAGAGATATGTGGTTTGAAGAGTTCAAGGTAAATTGGATTCTATTTCTTTGATTTCAGTAGATATGTGCTAATATTATGACTTTTACCACTTTTATGCTAATGTATCAATTTCCCTCAAAGCAGAAGAAGTATAAACGGCTCCTTACTAATGATAAGAAGGTTAGGAAGCATTTCAATAGTAAGGGTGGAAAATGCATGAGAAATGAAATGCAAAGAATCAAAGAAAAATAATGCAACGGGTTCTGGATCCACACTGATGTTGAAGAAGAAATGTTCAAGTAATGGAAGGATCCAAAATTTAAGGCCACAAGTGAGCAAAATAGTAAAAATAGTGTGATGCTGGTGCCTCGCTCTACACTGATGGTTCTGTTTCTACATCAAAGTACAGGAAGAGACTGGTAATTTCCTTCAAAATCTTTTTAATTTCTCTTTAAGTACTCTCAAATAATTAATTTTTCTCCTTTGGTGTTTGTATGCAGAGGGTTCCAACTCTATTTGAGCTATTCACATAAATTAAGCGATGCAAGAAAAAGGATGCTTGGGTATCTAAAATGGGTACACAGTTTGTTGTAAGTATTCTTGGAACTATTGTATTATTTAATTAATTCTCTTATTGATGCAATGCTACAAATCTAACTACTTTATGGTTTAGTTTTTTTTTTTAGGAAGAATTTACAAAGTGGATGGAAGAGATAATGAGCTCACAGGCATCTGTACAAGGGAGTACTACTACACCTAGCCTCTCTACTGCATCCGAAAACTAGCTATACTTCGATGTGTTTAGGGGCCTCAATAAGAAGGAGCATGTGTTTGGCCTTGAGAAGCAGCCACTTATTATGCTAAGGATTCTTCTGGTAATACCGATCAAGGTATGTCCTTATTTGAGATTCAGAACATGCGCCAAATAATCGATCATTTATGAACAAAGTTGAAGGAAAATAAACAGATGATGTATCTTCTCTTCAAGCACCTTGGGGTTACTCCTCCAGCTGAAGTTGGTCCATTTCAACCTCCAGCTCCTTCTTCTCTGACTCAACCCTCAGCTGTAACTGCCTCACTTGGCGCCCATGACATGGGCAATGATTTAGATGATGATTACGATGAGTAGAGGATACCAGAACATTAAATTATGTTTACATGTGAATTTTTTTCATGACGTACTTCTGTTGTATATATTTGAATTATTTTTTGACTATTTTTAATGCATTTATTGTTTTTTTTTTATTTCTAAGACTTCAACTTAGATTGCTAGAAAATTTTGGTAGGAAATAACCTAAGGGAACAAAGAACAACTGAGCATGGAAGACCCAGATTTTTTGAATTCAGAGTTTTCTCTTTCCCTAGTTCAACTCAATGTAAAGGCAGATTTTCTCTGCCTCTTTCATATTATGGGATGCCTTTTTTTGTTAGTTTAAAGGTAATTTTTTTTAGTTAGAAATAATCTGCCTTTAATTAGAAGCGAATTCAAATCTGTCTTTAATGCTACCTCAAAATTTCAGTGACATGCCTATAATGATTTAGAAGTGGATTTTCCTCATTTAAAGGCAGATTTTGGCCAATTCTAATTGCCTCTTTTTTTTTTTTTTGTAGTGTAAGGGTAATACTTTGTGTGGCACGTTCTTACCTTTAAGCTTACTTGATTTCCATTTAGACAATTTACACTTTGGACAAGACTATGCATTGACATGCTCCCTCCAATATAAAATACAATAATTCTTGCATGTATATATTTTTGTGTAATCAAGATCGAAATCCCAAATAAGCTTCTTAGCTTTATAGTAAGAATCAGGTACCATGGCCCCATTGGGAAAAAATTCTTTAAAGAATTTCAACAGCATATCCATAGAATTGTCACTCCATTAATTAAGACATTTTATATGGAGTAACCTTCCAATAAAGGATAACATCAACATCTTTTTGAGATTTGGATAAAGATTTGTATATGCATCTTTCAATAATTTGTAACCATTTCTTGCATCAAGATTTGGTTCTTCAATGAAATCAGGATCATTTCGCCTAGTATCCATTTCATAAAGCCACATGCATCTTGTACCATTCCATTAATATCATCCTCAACTGCATTATTGTCTTCCCTAGATTCACTAACACTAGGACACTGAGAAGTTCTCTTCGAAGGTTTCCCATGGGAATCCCAAGTCTCATAAGTTTTCCAAAATCCACTTTCAAAGAGATGCTTCATTATTGTTGCTTGGTTATTATATTTTTTGTTTTTACATCTTTCACATAAGCACCAAATTTTGTTATTCACCCCAGGTTGACTACAAGCAAAGTCAAGAAAACCATTTACTCCCCTTATATACCTTGGATAAGCTCTATTCCTAATTTGTATCCAACCTTTATCAACCATTATTCCCTATAAGTATACAAACAATGAGATAGTTTCAACAACCACTTTACTTCAAAATGATATGCACACAATATCAGCATTTAACTGTATGGGATTTATTTTGGTAAACAAAACATCAACATCCAGCATTAGCCAATTTAATAAAAATTTGGCAGAGTTTCCCCTAAAATATGGATAATTCCAAGGTACATCTCCAAATAGCTTATGCCATACAACAAATACAAATACAATATCCAACTAAAATGAATTATTTAATAAAAAGAAATACCGAAACGAAGTAACATACAAAAACAAAGAATCGCGCTATAATGATGAATTAAGGAAAAAAATCATGTTCAAATACAACAACAAAAATTTCATAAAAGATTAATTTGAGCTCAAAGGCTTTGGGGTGTTCAATGCTTCCATTGACCATATACATGAATTAACTTAAGCATACCCAAAACACAATTTCATTTTAATCAGATGAGGCTAGAACTAGTAATGTATCTTCAACAATAACATCAGGCATAATGTAATGGACAAATTGTACACTAAAGTATATTGGCTAGAAATCAAGTGTGTATATAATTATGTGAGATAAATACATGAAGCTTAAAGAAGTGAATGAAAAATGTGATTATGTTGTTTTGGGTACAACAATGTGGGTTTTTTGTTATGATTTATGAATAAGGTATTAATAACACTGACCATATTAATTTGAAAAGAACATGTAATGGAGACACTAAAGATTATCAAGAATAAGACATAATGTAATATGTTGGTTGAAAGTACAACCTCAACTCATCTCACATAATTTATCCTTTCTTTAATTCTTTTGTGGAGTGAAGATCTCACTACATTCATAATTGTTATGTAAATAATAAACCAGTCATTACAAACACAAGTTCTAGGTGAAGAAAAGCGTTGCATATTTGAAACAGGCTTAAATGGCCAAAATTACACATATGTACTTATTCATAAGCAGTGATGTGATATCATTGAGTCAAAAAGGGCATAATAATATATAGGGATTGAGTTGAAGAGATTCATGACAAAATTTAAAATACTAATGATTGATAGTCTAGCTGGTGCATCATATCTACAAAACTCTCAAGTCATGAACTTCGTACTCATTAATGGTAAACATCTAAATATACTTCACACGAATCACACCTATTCCAATTTTCGCTTTCTTTTTTCACATGAAAATATAAAAGTGTAGAGGAATGAAAAGATAAACCCCAATTCAAAGGAACAAAAACCACAATCAAACCCCACAAATACCAAATCAAAAAAACTAAAGTTACAAAACCCTAAATTGGAACCTTAAATTAAAACCAAAATTAGATAGTGATATAAGGAACTAAACCTGAAAAAACTTAAGGCTTAACACAATGATACTTGAGACTTGAGATTCTAATTTTTGAGAACTTGAGACTTGAAAGAATTGAAGGACAAAGACTCAAAGGTTAAAAACTAGATCACTCGAAGGAAGACTCGATTACTCCAACTCTCGATTCTCAATGGACAACTTGGGTCACTAGACTAGGATGAGTGGATGACTCACAAGTAGCAATAACTTCATGGTAGGTAAGAAGACCACAAGGAAGGAAGAAGGATTTTTCAGTGCTCAGCTTTTAAGGAATAGTTAAGGTTTGGAACTTGGAAGAGACAAAGAGTGATGACATTTACATTCATTTAGTGATGACAAATGATGTTGTCACTGAATAGTTACCATTTTGTGATGAGACTTAAATGTTGTTACTAAAAAGTGCTAACAACTATTATTCAGTGACTATATCTACAAGTCATCATAGAAAACCTTGTTTTAGTGATACGTCAAAGTCGTTACAAAAGGTTTTCAGTGATGTTACGCCCCAATCTTGGACACGTAACCAGCAAAGGAAACCACTAATAAGATGACATCCTACAAGCCTCCATATGTACATAAGCATAAACAATGATAGTATATGAGACAACATGCAAATCTTTTACAAGACCATGTACAATCTATTCCAACTCTCCAAAACCCAAGCTGTTGCTCCATTTACCTTTCATGAATACCTACAAATTAAACTGAAGGTAAAATAAAGGAGGGGGATGAGTCCACAGACCCAGTGAGTAGGAACAACCCCACAAAGTACTAATTTATTAGCAAAATTTAGAAATATATATATATATATATATACAATCTTGAGAATGAATAGATTTTAATTTAAATGAATAGAATCTTAGACCTGTTCAAAAACCACGTTACTGCTAAGCCAAAGAACAAGTTATAGTCTCTAGAATAAATCAAATCACTCTTTAATATCATAAATTTTCTTTAGCATAAAACTAGGTTCACATATATAAAAGTAAGCTTAACAAGATGGATCCACTGCTTCTTCACAGGAGAAACTATAACAGATACAGATACAAATACAAATATTGCATTGAAGCAACTTCCTATCATATACGAAAATTGGATAACAAATGTGCAAATCCAGAGTAATCTCATGGATAATGCTATTTCAGAGTATGGTCCATGGATTATCAGATAAACTAGGTGCACCTAGGGTTTCTCTATGGAAATAACAAAAGGATCCACCAAAACAATCTCATAAATCCATAGCTCACAATATTTTACAATACCAACTGAAATACAATAAAGGTACTGGAAAACAATAAAGACAATAATGTCTAATTCCCATATAACTTCAACGATCAATAATTTCCAGTATTTACGCATTCTAATACAGAAGTAGTATAAAAACTTTGATAATGCCAAGCACCTCATAAAAAAATCAGCAAGTGTTGTTACAAAATAACACATTAAATAAAAAGGGCATTCTCACCTTAAATCTTGAAACATAATTTTTCACATATCTAATAAGCTCCAATCATATAAAAGCAACATTTTTTAAAACAAATTAGGGGTTCCACTCACCTATACAGTCTGCTCTGTTAACCCAAACTATCTTCAACGTTAGAAGTTCCCTTTGAAGCCAATTAATTTTTCTCCACCTTTAAAACCATGAAATTTCAAGGATTTACTCATTCTATGACTAACTACAATTCAAAGATTTCTCTTTCTCTATAGATTTCTACCTATCCAGTGTTTGTCTAAGGTCAAAAGAAAATTTCTTGAGGAAAGAAATATTACAACTCACTTTACTAGTTTTTTTTTTTTTTTGAGAACTCATTATACAATGTTTTCAGACATAGAACGTATCTACAGTGATCCACAGAGGAGAGATTGGAGCTGGATTTCATGCTATTATTGTTGCTATTTTATGCGTGCAAGAATAACAAGAATCGCCAAATTGAAAAAGAGAGAAAGAGAGAGTCGCTCAATGGATAAAAAGAAAGCTTCCTGGAACCATTATTGCCTTCATAGATGATCATTACAAGTGATGACATCCTAATTATTGTTACTAAATCATGGCTTTTTTAAACCTGCCAAATTTGATAAACAACAGGTAAAAATTTTGACTTTTAGTGATGATTCTTTGATACCTTTTGCATCATAAATGAATGTTGTCACTGAAAATTTTAGACTTTATGACGTAATTAAATAGTCATCACTAAAAAATGCTGACAACTACATTCAGTGACGACATCTACAGGTCATCACATAAAACCTTCTTTTATTGATGACTTTTAAGTTTATTATACATGGAAATTATTCAAAATGTTTCGAAAACATGTGCTTAATTCTCAATTCAGCAAAATAATTCTTAAAATCAGAAAAGCCTTTTAAGATTTTAACACATTTATCACAAGAATTATTCATGTCCAACAAATTAAGCAAGATGTGTAAACCAAATACACAAAATTATCTACAATATCAAAGTGCAAAATAGCATAAACAAAGATGTTACTAATCTCTAGTCATACCTAATATATGAAACACGAACTTCTTTATGAGTTCTTCTAATTCAGTGGCAATTCTCGATGATGATAAAGGGTTTTAGAAATTGCATGGATTAGAGACTCGTAAATGGTGTTGTTTAAAGATGTCCTTCCATCGAGGACATTAACAATCTCATAACACAAGAATAAAAAAAGAATTATTGTTTAATGGTCACTAAATGAGCTGTTACTAACAATACCATGAAGTAAATACTCATTTATTTGTGAATTTAAAATGTTTAAGGACCATTAATAGGAAAAAGAGTTACAATAGTTACAATTCTAACATTCTCCCTCTTGGTCCAAACATTTGTTACTTTGTAATATTCACATATCACAACATACTAGTCTCAAACTCTTGATGCTTAAACAAAGCAATAAATTACATGAATCAGGATGGTAAGTTCTTTATAAGCAAGTATTACCTTCCTTGTATTACAATGTAATTGCCATTCTTTGTAAAAACCTTTTTATATTGTATTTTAACTTTTATGAATAAGCCTTAAATGCTTATTCTGGGTCTCCACAACAAAAATATTTATCATTCTCAAACAAAAATGTATATAATCTAAAAAGAGAAGAAAAATCTAAATTAAGAGTTCCATTATAAACCAAAAGTGACATCTGAAATCAAATGGAAACTAATAAAGCTAAAACAAGTCCCATTTGAGTTACATAATCCTTAAACATCTTTGGTGGCATGCCTTTTGTTAAAGGATCTGAAATCATCAGCTCAATATGAATGTGTTCAATGAGTACTTCATTCACTTTAATGTATTCTGTAATAGCTAAGTACTTGATTTTGATATATTTACTTCAACTTTCACTCATTATTCTTAATAAAGAATACAACAACTAAATTGTCATAGTATATCCTTAATAGCTTAGAGATAGAATCAACTACTCGAAGCTCAGAGATGAAACTCTTTAACCATATACCCTATGATGTTGCCTTAAAACATGAAACAAACTTTGCTTCATAATAGAAGTAGCATTCAAAGATTGCTTAGCACTTCTCCAAGATATAGCTCCTCCAACACATAAGAAGATATATCTAGACGTTGACTTACTAGAGTCAACACAGCCAGTAAAGTTTGAATCTGAATACTCAACAACTTCCAAGTTGTCTGTTCATCTATATGTAAGCATGAAACCCTTAGTCCCTTGAAGGTACCTCATGACCTTCTTTGCAACTCTCTAGTGATCCAAGCCTGAGTTACTTTGATATCTTTCCAATATTCCAACTACAAATGCAATGTTTGGTCTAGTGCAGGCTTAAACATACATTAGGCTTCCAATAGTTGAAGCATAAGAAATTTTTTTAACTTATTCATTTTAAGTCATTTTTGGTATATACATTGATCCATAGTTTTCTCTACAAAACAAAATAAAGAGATAACATTATGAAATTTTAAATACCACTGGCGGGAGGATTGTTTTAGTTCGTATATGGACTTCTTGAGCTTGTAAACCAAATGATCATCACTTAAAATTAAACCTTCAAGATGTTTCCTATACATCTCTTCCTCTAAATTTCCATTGAGAAATGCTGTTTTCACATCCATTTAATGTAAATCTAAGTTAAAATGTGCAACTAATGCCATGATGATACATAGAGAATATTTTCTAGAAACAGGAGAGAAAGTCTCTCTATAGTCAATTCCTTCCTTTTGTGTGAATCTTTTGGCAACGAGTCTAGCCTTGTGTCTCTCAATGTTACCTAATAAATCCTTCTTGGTTTTAAAGACCCATTTACAACCAATGGAATTCACCCTATTAGGCAACTCAACAAGATCCCATACTCAATTATTTTCCATAGAATATATATCATCCTTCATGGAATCATACCATAACTTAGAGTGACTACCATCCATTACTTGTGAAAATATTTTATGGTTATTTTCAA
Organism: Ceratonia siliqua; assembly: GCA_034509205.1. NCBI lineage: Eukaryota > Viridiplantae > Streptophyta > Magnoliopsida > Fabales > Fabaceae > Ceratonia > Ceratonia siliqua. Next base: position 17,064 of record JASKGM010050030.1, read on the forward strand.
CACCAATGTCCATGTCAGATTCTTGTAAGTACACAACAAAATCAATAGAAATTGTTGATTTCTTTATCCTAGTAGATATCTTGAGTGGTTCGTCAACATTCTCTAGTGGAGGTTGTTGATCAATAGGATCTAATAAATTATTATCATTAGGACATAGAGCTTCAACAACTAATTGCTCAATATCCACCACATTTTTTATGTGTCATTAACAGTATCCAGTTTTTAGCTTGTTGCGGGAGTTTGTTAACACAATGACAAAGGAAGTTTAGAGTCACTAAGAATATTCCTAACCATGTTCATTAGTGCCCTATTTCTTCTTTTTTCTACACCATTTTGATTTTATGAGCCAAGCAAGGTGTATTAAGCTACAATACCTTGCTCTTGAAGAAATTCAGCAAATGGATTAGGTACTTGTCCTGTACTCCTGTACATACAATAAAATTCACCACCTCTATCTTATCTCACAATTTTAATTTGTTTTTCACCTTGTTTCTCTAATTATGCTTTATAAATTTTAAAAAGCATCGAGCATCTCACTTTTATTATGAAAGCAAGTAGAGATACTTGTAACATGAGTAATCATCTATAAAGGTGATAAAATATTTATGACCACATGACCTCATATCAGTGTATGATTTCTAAAATTTTAGAACTCTTCCTAGCACTTTCTATAGTCTTGTTAGTATGATTTCCCTTAATACAATATATGCAAGAACAAAAATCCATCAAGTTAAGAGTTTCCAAAACTCAATTATTTTCTAATCTTTTGATTCTTTCAATGGAGAAATGTCTCATCCTCCAATGCCACAACATGGAAGATTTCTCATTCACAACACAACATTTAATAATAGCATTATCATGTGAAGCCATAAAGCTATGTGGAACATTATAATCTAGTTGAATTTTGAACAAACCATCATCCATAATATCATTACCAACAACAACTTAGTTTTTCAATAACTTAAAAGATGTTTTAGAAAAATTAAAGAAAAAAACCTAAAGGCATAAGTCTTGAATCAGAAATCAAGGGGCTATTTGGAACGATTTTTGTTTTATTGTTTTTTGAAATAGTTTTTGAAAACAACTCCAAAAAATAGTTTTATAGAACAAAAGAACAAAAAACTTGTTTGGGTAAAAATATTTTTGATCAGTTGTTTTTCGTGTTTTTTAGAAAACAAATGATGGAAACAAGCCAAAACACACAAAAAATTATTTTCGTTTTTTTGTTTTCTAGTCATTGTTTTCGGAAACAGTTTTTAAAAAATAACGGATGAAAACAGTTACCCAAACAAGTGTTAATCAAACCAAACAGGGCCCAAATTTCTAGAAAAACTTGAAATATAAAAGGTTCATTCTAAATTTAAAATAAAACTAGATTTTAAAACTAGTCTATATGTTCTAACAACTTCTACACGTGAAGACCTCTTATTCCCAAAATAGATGTTGCTTTCACTTTTCAATGGTTTTATTTGGTTTAGAAAACCCTGCATGGTATTAGAAACATGGATTGTAGAACCTGAATCAATCCACCAAGTGTTATGAGAAACATAAACCACATTAGATTCATTATACACACAACAAGATATGAGATTTCCTTTCTTTTCAAGCCAACCCTTTCTCTTATGGCAATCCTTCATCGTAAGTAATCAACTTCAGAAAGTGGATAGTCCACTTTCTATGGTAACAGAGAGTCGTCTTGGCATAAATATTAAAGAGTAGATTTTATGATACTTCATATAATTGCAAAATGGTGCCTCTATATAGAGTCTTATGATTAGATTCACTTTCCTTAATTTAGTATATAGTCTTATGATTGCATTTACTTTTCTCTATGATACTTCAGATAATTGCAAAACATCACTTCAAAATGATACTAGAAGGAATTATAGTAAAAGTTATGACACATTATTTTATAATACAGTATCTTTAGAAACACTTTAATATATATAGAATTAACTCTAAGGAGTTATTTCATATTCTGATATCTTACATTTTATGATGTTTTGGATAACTTCAAATCTTCATATTCTATATGACAAATAAAAATTATAAAAAAAGATAATTGATATTTTATAAAAGCCAGACTGTTTAGAGATATAAGACCTTCATGATTTTTGAGTGGTATGAGATATTATTTAAAATGATGTTATCTTAAGGAACTTTGATATTTTAAAGGATATCAAGTATCTTGAATAATAAAATATCAAATACAAATATCTTAAATACTTTTTATATCCAATACATTAGTATGAAGATTACAAAAAATTGCTAGAAGGAGGTAGCCATTGGAAAAGAGAGGTGACAGCCCTAACAAGATGGATATTATAAAGAATGTTTAGAAGATATGGAGGTAGAGAGAGAGAGGAGATAGAAGCAATCAATTCATCTTTTCATTGAATAATAAATAGTATAATCTAGCATTATTGGCTACTTTATGCAATACAAGGAATCAATTTTAACCCAACTATATTATTTTAGTAAGTATGTCCACTTGAGAAACGGTTGCATTTGCCTCAAGGCTTGATACTTTTCTCTACTGTTTTCTCCTAAACATCTTTCCACTTATAGTAAAAGAGATCTTAAGCAGTTGCAATTGGACCCAGATTGACATTTGAATTTGATGCTTTAATAGCTTCAAATCTTGGTTCCTTAGCCTGGAACTTCAACTTAGCATAGAGCGTCATGAAATCTTCAAAAACAAATTTTGGGTACATTTGGTTCTTCTCTGCCTCTCTCTCCAACAATGCTGGTGCTGGGTAGATAACAGCATCATTTCCTGGATTGTAGAATGAGGCTATGGACATTCTGGTCCCATCAGTTTGAGCAACCACACGGTGCTCCACACTCTTGTACTTCCCATTTGTGATTACCTGTTTTTTTCCATGCAAAGTGTTTGGTAAGAATCTTGACTCGCATCTAAAATGTTTGTGGAATTGTCTATTAGGTATAATTGTCAATAAATTTACCTCAAGTTGGTCACCAAGGTTGATGACTATGGAGTGGCGCATGGGGGCACATCCACCCACTGCCCATCTTTGAGAAGCTGCAGGCCACTGACCTTGTCATCTTGGAGGAGAAGGATAATACCCCCAGCATCTGTATGGGCACGAAGTCCCTTCACCAGCTCTGGCTTCGGGCATG
>JASKGM010050062.1:3796-20196 GCA_034509205.1 Ceratonia siliqua
TTAAAAAATAAAGAATGGACTAAATTAATTATAAAAAAATATGTTAACAATTTGATGCTTTAAAAATATGCTTAGATTTCAATTTAATCTCCTAATATTAAAACATCTCAATTTAATTTTTAAAAAATACAAATTCTCTCATATACTTTCAAGTTAAAGGTCTCTTTATTATAATATTTATCAACAAATAAAAAGATTTATATTTTTTATGTAAATTTTTCTAAGTGATCATACAGTTATAGAGAATATGACTTAATTGATGTGTTTTGTATGCATGTTGTAGCAATTAGTTATAATAATTTTGAAGTGTATGAGACTATTTATATCGTTAAAAAATTAAATTAAAATAAGTTATATTTTTAAATAATTAAATTAAGACATTTTAATATTAAATAATTAAATTAAGAAAAAATATATATTTGAGGGTAAAAATATTAATTTACTTTATTTTTTAATATATCTATTATGTATGTATATTTATTTATAAATATTGATTTGACTTATTAATTTTAAACCCAGTCCTTTTAGAATGTCAATTCCGCTCTTGCTTTAAACCAATTAGAGTATAACAAGTGGAAAGTAATCTAAATTATGGAGAAAACAGCCACAAGTAACCTCAGGCTATATAACAAAGTCCTTTCAGCGTGAAGAATACGTTCTCTCTTTAATTCGCTAACGATTCCAATTTCTCTCTCAAAGACAAGACTTAGTCACTACTTTGGTCTTTCAAGTTGCCTTAAAGTTATGGGAAAACGTCAATATTATAGTGGTCGCAGTTTTGGCATGACCCTTTGAGTCCAAATTTTACAATTTGTTCATTTATAATATTAGTATAGTTCTTGTTCTTATCTCTTGGACTCAACAGTTTCTCCTTTACTAGGCAATTGGGCACGTTATAGGCCATAATTTATAAAGTTCCAAAACCTAAAAGAGTAATTACCATACAATTCTTACAATTTTTTTTTAATTATTCATCATTATTCTTCTTTTTTTACTTATCTTATTCTATTAATTAATGAGTCTTTAACATTTTTTTTATAAGAATTATGAAACATAGTTGTTATAAAAATAAACTCGAACAAAAAATCAAGATTCTTATAATTTCATCGTTGGGCTTAGTCAAATTTAAAAAGGTTCTCTTTTAATTTTTTAATTTTTTAAAAATTTTAAGATTGTTTCCTAAAAAAAGTATAAAATAAAATAAAATAAATAAATAACTACTCTTGGAATATTGTTACTCCATGAGTAGCATAAAAAATACTAATTCTATATCCTATTTTTGTGGTTACAAACTTATAAGTATTAAATAAAATTTTTGATACATGAAAGTTTAAACATAAGATTTTCTATAAATTACTCAATTCTCAGTCACTTATATTGTTAGAAATAATAATAATAAAATTAATCATGAGCTTTTGAAAAGAAGTGATAATTGACATAGTATAAACTATCAGAGTTTAAAATGACATTCATCTTGGGATTGAATAATCAAGTTTGGTTTATACATCTATATAATTAGATCAATTAATTAAATATTAATTGATCATATATGCTCTCCTTAGAATGCTAGTCATTAATATTATGAATTATCTTCACTTGCACTTTGCTTTGTTATGATAATCTCAAGGTAGCTATGGTAATCTATCTGCTTAGAGCATTCATATTGTTGCGATATTGTGAAATTTTTTTTTTGAATAAATTGGATTTATAAAAAAATTAAATAAATATGTAAGTATAATTAAATAAAGAAGCTATGGACGGAGCTTTATTTAAGCAAATATACGTATGGTTCTGATTGACTTGAGACTCCCCTTACTTTTTTAGCTTTCGTTGATCTTTCTTTAAACATTCATGGCAGCATGAAGAGTGTGAATAAACAAGATACAGAGAGAAGGAAATATGAAGAAACTTGTTGAATGTTTTTGTATATGTTATATATATATGTATGTATGTATGTATGTATAGAATAAGAGAAAGGACACAGGCACAATGACGAGGGCTGCAATAGAGGAGGTTGCAGCAGGAGAGGGTGGCTAGGTCTAGATGTAGAGGTGAACCTGAGGGAACAAAAGAGAAAGCAGTAGAATAGAAGTACAAAGTGGTAAAGTCAACTTTTATCCTTTGTCTGATTTAACATCCCCCTGCAAGCTTACTGGATGATGAAGGACCACAACCTTGGTTATGAGATTAAGGAAGCGTTGAGTAGAGATGACTTTGGTGAAGGGGATGGAGAAATTGCACACTTTGTTAACAGCGAAGCTAATATTGGGTCTTGTAAGGGTGCAATATTGCAATGCACCCATGATGCTTCTGTGGGTGGTGGCATCAGTAAGAGGTTCGCCATCATGAAGGGAGAGATGGCTATTAGTGTCCATAAGAGTTGTGATGGGTTTACACAGGCTCATTTGTGCTTTGTGAAGTAGTTGCCGAATGTATTTCTCTTGACAACAATGGAGGGGAATTGGCACCCCGTGTGACTTGAATGCCGAGAAAGTAAGAGAACTCTCTAAGGTCCTTCAGGGCAAATTGGTTGTTTAGAGCTTCAACTAGTCGAGATATTGTGCTTGAATTTGAGCCCGTGACGATGATGGAGGAAGTGGTGCATTTGAAGAACATTGAGACATCCAATTTAGAGTTGAGAAATCCCTATAGTTGTAGGCACTAACTGAGCTTTTGGTACCAAGTTCGTTTCAGGTCATAAATGGCCTTGTGAAGTTTACAAACATGTGAGGTGAGATCCTCATAACCTGGAGGTTGACACATGAAGACGGTATCAGTGAGTTTGCCATTAAGGAATGCATTGTGGACGTCCAATTGTCTGATTGGCCAACTGTAGTTAATAGCAAAAGCAAGAACAATGTGAATAGTAGTATGCTTGACGATGGGGTTGAAGGTCTTTGTGTAGTTGAGACCATAAGTTTGGTGGAAACCCTAATTAGTGACACCTAATTAGTGACAAGGCAAGCTTTGCAGTGACAAGTTAGGTTTAGCCCTCGTAATTTTTTTTGTTTACAAAACCTCTTTCAATTTTCACTTTCTCTTCTACAAAATAGTTATTTGTCATTGTACTTGAAATGATATAGGAGTATGCATTATTTGAGAGCCAATTTGTGACAAATAATAGGAAGTCTCAGTTAGATCTTTACTTGAAGGAGGTAAAACTTTAACTTCAATTTTTTAAAGATTGATATGTATTGCAATATTGGAAGGATCATATACATCGATTTCCAGAATTATCAAAGATAGCATGTGATATACTAAGTATTCCAATAACTACCGTGGTTAGTGAATTGACTTTTAGCATTGGTACACATGTTCTTAACAAATACTGATGTTCTCTTCTAAGAGATCATATGCAAGTCCTTATTTGTGCACATAGTTGTATAATTTTATTCATAATGGTAAGCTTATTAACTATAAAATTGTTCAATTTTCTTTATTCTCATTATTGTTACTAACTTTTATTATAATTTATGCTTTGTAGATGAAAAAGAAGATGATAACTCAACAATTGTACTAAATTTATCTAAGCAAGATTTAAATATAATTATCGATGATAATTGATTAATAATTTTGGTTTTAATTTTATGCTATTGTCTTCGTGAAGATTAAGTCTATGACGAACTGATGGTATTTTATTATGTACAAAAATCCTACATAATTATTGAGAATGATTGATTGATATGTTAGGTTTGGTTTTGTTATAAAATTTTATTTTTGTTAATTTTTTCATGTGTTAGTATGTTAAGGCCCATTTAACCCTGTAATATTATAGAGTTAGGACTGGGTTGAATTTTTAAGGCCTTGTTCTAGCCCTTACAGGCCGGGTTGGCCCTAATTGACACCCCTAGTTCTAAGGAGCCATCAGAGTTGAGTTTGACATTTTATACCCAACGGCTGGCGCCTATTATCTTTAAATTTTTTGGTTTTGGGATGAATGTCTAAGTATGATTCCAAATCAAGGAACTAAATTCTTGCTTCATGGCATGCTTCCACTCGGGTATTTGTAAGGCAACATGGTGACTTGGGGGATAAGAGATGTGTTGGGGCAAGGTAGTCGAGAGGATATAGGCTCTTGGTTTGTGAATGCCAGCCTTAGAGTGAGTTACCATAGAGACTTTGTGTTGCGAAATAAAGGTTGTGGTCAGAGGAAGCTGAAATTGAAGGGGGTGAATGAGAAGAGTGGACAAGTGGTTAAGGGAGCTGTGGGGAGGGGAGTTAATGCTAGTGGACTTAGGTTCCCAGAGTTGGGTTAGGGTCAACGGTGTGGGTTTGGGCCATATAGGCTTAGGGTTAGTAGTCTGGGTTTATGTTGTGGTAACATTTGTTGGCAACATGGTCAGGTTTGAGGTATAAATCTAGCAATAGACTTTGGGCTTGTTGGAGTTATACTTGGAGGTTCAATTCTGGTTGGAGGTAAGGTCTTTACCTAAGAGACTGGACTGGGTTATAGAGGATTGGGCCGAGGAACATTGGGTTTTAGGTTAGTACTAAGAGAGGGTCCTATTTTTATACGAGTTAGCTTTTTCTTAAAGTGGAGAAACACCTATAGAGCCTAAAGGAGATTGATGGTGGAGGATTTTGAGGCTTGTCTTCTTTCCAGGCAAAGATCAAAGCTTACAAGTAGGCTTTGTAAGTCCTCAAGACTATGTTGATCGGCACGGTTATAAACGGTCGTCACAAAGAGGTCATATTCTGTCGATTGGCCTTCGAGGAGGTAACCCAAGTGGTCTTTGTAGCACATGGGTTCTCTGATGACTATTAGGTGGTCAGGGATAGACTTTAATGAAGATAGATATTGTTGAATGGGTGTGGCCTCCTTTCTTGAGTTGTTAGAGTTGGGATTTGAGACTCATGATACGAGAGGTGGACAAGGACTCGTACCTCCAGCAGAGTGTTTCCTAAATCTCGTAGGTGGTGGAGAGGACGACGATATGTCCCATGGGTTCAGTGGATATTGAGGTATAGAACCATCTCATTACGAGCTTGTTGGTGCATTGCCAGTTATTAAATTTTGGATTTTTGACTAGATAAGCTGCATCCAGGAAAGGAGTAGGAGGAAGAACATTGTCATCTATGTAATCTTCCAACCCACTAGTGAGAATGATGTTCAGAAGTTAATTTTTCCATAGGCGGTAGTTTCCTTCTTCCAGCTTGATGATGAAGGTGTGAGACATAGGTGGAGGTTGAATAGGGTTGAAAATAGGAGATGAAGGTAAGGTATTATTCTGGTTCAGGCTCGAGGTGTCTATATCAGGTGAGGGAGTATTCGCTATGGCATTTGGAAGAAGAAGAAGTGACACTCAGTGGTTTTCACACTTAGGACTCTGATACCATGTGAATAAATGAGATACAGAGAGGAGGAAATATGAAGAAACTTGTTGAATGTTTTTGTATATGTTGTACTATTGATGAATTACACAAGCTTGTATACATATACAACTAAAGGAAATAAAATAACAATATAGAATCAGAGAAAGGACACATGCACAATGGCGAGGGTTGCAGTAGAGGAGGCTGCAATAAGAGAGGGTGGCTGGGTCTAGAGGTAGAGGTGAACTAGAGGGAACGAAAGAGAAAGGAGCAGAACAAAAGTACAAAGTAGTAAAGTTAACTTTTATCCTTTGTCTGGTTTAACAAAGAGTAATTAGGTTCATTGCTATTGTTGGATAAGAAAAACATAATCTTTTAAAGGCAAATGAAAATGAAGTTGACTCCAAGGGAAGCGAAATCAGAAATAAATAAGGAAGTGAATCAAGCCATTACCAAAAATCATTTCAATGATTAAATTATTAAATTAAACATATTATATATTTTGCAAAACAAATCATTTGCTTTGAAATAATTAGTTTACTCCGATGTCTGATCATGAGATATAATATATGATCACAATAATAATTGGCCGACTCTTATATAAGAAAAAATCATGAGGATTACAGCAAAACTAAAGTATCATAATGTTAGCATGTTTACTAATGATAGTAGAAAGTGGAAATGTTAAAACTTGTGAGGAGAGAAAAATAAGTTAACTTAAAAATAAATTTTAAACAATAGCCAAAATTAGGCCGTTAAAAAAGAAGTGAGATTTCAAATGAAAACAAAGAATTAAAAAAGTTGAGAGAGAAAATTAAGTTTATTTGAATACTTTATTTATTTTTTATAGAAGTAATTTATAATTTTTTATTTATTTAACAGACATTTAAGGAAAGTTGAATTTATAGGAGAAGTATGAAACCAATTCCAAAGCCTCCGTGTTAAGTTGAAAATTGCAAATTTAAACCTAGCTGAAACCAAATGATGAAAAATTGCTAATAATTTCTTTTATTAGACGAAGAGATATTTAGGGTTCAGGTTTCATCATTGCAGTAAACTTTGGAATATTAAATTTATCTAACGAAGGGAAACTCCCATGGTTCTGAGTTCTGAATTCACACCTCAAATTCAGAGTGTGACAAGCACAAAGTATAGGGACATTTTCTATATTTTGAAAGCTTTAGAGACAGACACATGCAGATGTAGATTTCAAAATAAAATGAAATTTATTCATATATATGACAGAGCATCTTCTGAAATAGGACCTTGCTCACGCATAACATTATCCATAAAATCAATTGACAATACTTTTTGAAAATAAATTCAAATACAATCGCAAAAATAGTGATTCCCTAGGTAACTGCAAGACACACTCCATGAACCAAGCTTGCTTTCAGAGTACCCTGCCTATGTAAAGTAGCAAGTCAGGACAGTAATGATTGCTGCGAGGCTTTACCTAAATCTAAAAAAAAATAGTGGGGTGAGTCTACGTCACTCGGTGAGTGAAAAGGTGTCTAGGATAAACTAGGACACCACACAAAAATAGGGTGATAAATAGTTTGTATTATAGATAAAAAATCACTTTAATTCAATTCCAAACTATAATTTGACTTTTCAAAGTAGACGATTAACCGTAGGAAATTAACGACACCAAACATCATAGATATATCAGAGGTCGGGGAATGTCTTATCTCAATAAAGGCATAATGCAAATTTGATACAAGTATACATATATATTAGTGCTCTATGATTAAAAATCACATATAATATAATGCATGTCAAGCATCAGGCACCAGTGAACTTGTCAGTTGGTCAGAAATAATCAAACACCAGTAAACTTGTTAACTGGTAAAAAAAAGTTTAGGGTTAATTCTTTTGGTACCCAACTGACATAGGCTCTAAGAATGATAGTAAAATATTTTAATAAAGAGGATCTTTCTATAAAGAATTTTTCAGAGTTTAGTTCCCAAAATCATAGTTTCAAAATCTTTCACAAACTTTAGAGATTTCACAAACAGTTCACTAAAGGATTTTAATTTTGCACATATAATTCTAAAACAATCTTCTAAATAATCTATAGGTCCTTTTTCAAAATACAGACTTTGGTGTAGTTTTTGAACCAGTTCTTAAACCATATGAGAATACTTAAAAACAATGATAATTTTTAGACACAGCAAAATAACAAAAAGGTATTTTCAAGTCCAGATCATTCTTAATAGAATAACGAGTTCATATCAAGCAATAAGACACACCCTAGTAATTACTAGACACAGTCCCATTCGACTGACTTCTAAGAGCACTACTGCGATACCAGCATGGGTAATAGATTCTTGTTTGCATCGTTCCATATTGAAACAGTACAAATAACTTTTGCTTAGTAATTCTGTTTAATCTAAATCATTTTAAAACTTGTAACAGAGTCTCCCTAAACTTGCTCGAAACCTAGGGTACAAATGGAAATTGGAGGAAAATATCAAATATCTTAATTTAACTTAATTAATTTAAATTACCTTTTTTTTATATCTACACTATTTGATTCTAAGATCTACTGTTTCACATCTCTCACCATTCATGTTATGGTAAACTTGGCACCCAGCGGGAATTCAAGTTCATTAATCTTTCTTCACCTTCTAAATTATCAATTCAAGAATATGTCATTAAATTAATTTCTTCAACTTCTAAATCATCAAGACTAAAACATATTAACTTTTTTATATGGATCATTACCTTAATTTCTCTTATATAGTATTTATACTAAGTCAAAACCAAGTAAAGAACCAGAGAAATTATAATATGATGTTACGTTTGACCAAATAAAAAATAGTCATCCTATTCATAGGGAATAGGGATTAAGTGATGAAAGCTACATATGATTCCTAGCATCTACATCCAATTGAACCCAGAGATTTGTTTTCATATTCTTTCCTTTTCTGCAATAATGCTTCTCCTCCACTGCAATTTCATGGTCATTATTCAACTTCATTTTCCTTATCTGCCTTTCTATTACTTATAATTAGCTGGAATCCACTTTCATATATCATATTCACCTTCAATTTCTTCCATCTTCCCCACCATAATATATAATGACAAATAATAATTTGGCAAAAAGATCAAAAGAATTGAATATTAGACACATAAAATCATATATTAGATTATAAAAAAGAATATTGTTATTGGCTCTAAAGAATAGCATGCTAATATTTTGGAAAGTGAAATTTGATAATGTCATAATTAAATAAAATTTAAAGCACAAACATTTAGGTACAGATCAATTTGTTCTTATTGAATATTCTCCAATTGCTTCTTTTTTTTCCTGTTTCATTAATACCGTTTGAATTGGTCATATTATGAAATTTCAAGAATTTGAGATTCTATGATTTTTTTAGTAGTATGAAATGAGATATCCTTCAAAATAGCTTCATCTTATGATGGTATTTTGAGGGACCTTATCTTGAATACAAATATACTAAATACAAGCCTCTTGAACACCTTTTAATATTTAAGATACTAATATAATTAAAAATGATAGTACACCAAATAAATCTAAAAACTAAAGAAAATATTTGGGTAAAAAATATAAGAGAGTATAATGCTGATAATGCATAAAATAACCTAAGCACATTGAACCCCTCAGCCCAAACTAATCGTCCTGAGACAATCCGAAAATGACAGAGACAAGTTTACAAGAGCCTCGGATCACCAAGATAGACCCATGTAACCATCGCCGAGGATCATGCCGTAAATCACTCTAACACACTAGAACTCCTGCTATCTCCAACAAGCCTATATAAAAGACCCAACTATTACTTTAGGTAAGATGAATGAAGCATCTTCATACTAATCTCTTCATTGTGATTTCGTCTTTCACTATTGATTTGACTGTTAAAGTTTTTGCCGGAGCCCTAGCTCTGACTAAAGACCAATCTTCTTATATTGTACAAATAATTAGACCGGACCTTAAGAATTGAACCTTTCTTAAAATATAAGTGCGGGACCAAAATCTGGTCACCTAATGCTAAGGGTGAATTCCTCTATATTAACCACAGTCTAATTGGTAGCTCAATGTAGAATTATGATTTTTGTTTTGTAATAAGACTTTGTTATGATTTTCCAAACATGGAAGAAATATTGTTAATTACCACATCAATCTAGAACTTCTATTTAAATTCTAGGCCTGTTTGATTGGTTAAAAAGATGTGACCAGTTTGAATAAGACCTTCTTTTGCTGCTAAATTCTTTGAATTTTCTTTCAAGTTTCCACATGGTTGTGTAAATTTGAAAGTGTACGAAATCGTAACAAGCAATAGAGTAATAAAGAAGGATGTCGAACCAACAAGGACTTTTTACCAATTAGCTATTGAAATTATTCTTAACTCTAAATTATTTGAAAATCAAGAAATATAGTGAATTGAAACTTTAAAACACAAAATAACGAATTAAATTGAAAAACTAAGAATTAACCAAACACATAGAAAGAAAGAGTTTTCACCAATGAAGAAAATACTAAGGCATCCGACTTACCTAACCAATCCAATTCCAAATTCTAACAATGCTATTAGTCAATTATCATCCTATTTGATGGCAAAATATTCTAATTTATCTATAACAATTTCTCGAGTAGAATTAGAATTACCCAACATACAATAACTTTCAATATTTCTATGCAAATTTAAAAACAATTAGGCACATTAAGATTAATAATATTTCATAACACAACCACATAAATCACGTTGGCACATTCCTGTCTTTCGTTTAATTGGAAGCTGCGTTACATGTATCAACTCTCGAATTAATGTGCACAACAAATCATTCAACTATAGATTAGATAATTGAAAGCATTAAACTCAATAATGTATACTCAAATTGAATGATAAAATCTTGATCACATAAAGAAATTGGAATCTTCATGGAGACACTCCATCATAGCCTTAGCACAAGAAATTAGCCCATAATCAAATCAGAACAAACCACTCTAAGGCTAGAATTCATGAGAAAAAATTGATACAAAAGAAAAGATCAAGGGAAAAAAAGGAATAGTGCAAATGCTCCCTAAATGCCCTTATTTCTCTCCTGCAATTCTTCCTCTTGGCTGGTGCTCAATCTCTCCAAGTCAAAAAGTCCCTTATTTCTTATGCATCTACTGATATTTATGCAATTTAATGCATGAGCAACGTGGCTTTAGCTTCCCAGAGCCACGGCTTGAAAGGCTAAACTCGTGGTGGATGCCACAGTGCCAGACTTGCTGATTGTTGGTTTGTGGCCTAGATTCATCATTTTGGGTTCTGCGGGCTCACATCAAATGCTGTCAAATATCAGTTTAATGACATCTAATTCTTAAGTATAAAACTCTTTTATCAAATACCCTAAACTTAAGCTTTTACTCGTCTTCAAGCCAAATAAAATCAAACAAAACATAACTCATGAAAACTAACAACACTTTTGCTAAGTTTCTTACATTTGTATTTCACAAACTTCCATGAAAGCAAAGCTTTAAAGAATGGAGAAGAAATCTCAAAATTTTTTAAATAGTTCAAGGACTAAAGCATCTTTCATATGTCACCAAATCAAGTGTGTGTGTGTGTGTGCGCATACCTTACACTTTGCAACTTGGATTGGTACTCGCAAACAATCAAACTCACGCCTTTTATTCTCTTTTTGTTCTTTTTCTGGTTGTTTTTCTCTTCTTTTTTGTAGATATTTCTAGGATCTGAATCACCTTTTTACGTGAAAACTCTATACTTGTAGTACATGTCACAACGTGACGGCCGGTGAAAAGCCATCATTTTATGACTTTAGGCGCGTAAGAGAAAACACACCCAAAAAATGGAGTCGCCACCAATTAATTAGAAGGATCATTGTGATCCTTAAAAAATGAAGGAAAACTAGCCCTCGTAACCATAGGAAGGGTTCGGGAGTCTAATTACGTGTGGTGAAGGTGTTAGGCACCCCACAACGTTCATCTCTGAAGATGATTACCCTAAATTGTTTGTGCTTAAAAAATTTTAATATATTTTAATTACCCCATTTTTATTAATGTGATGATAAAAGATAAAGAAAGAAGGAACCAAACTTGTCTTACTAAGTAAGTACCTACGTACCCCAAAAGGGATCAAAGTCAACATAATTCAAAAATATTTGGATATGTTGGTTAAGAACGATGTTAAGGCATTGGGGAAATTGAGTTTTCACTCAAAACTCGGATAACCAATTGGAACATTTGGGAGGACATGCCTCCACTGAAAGTCCTAGAGAGGTTGAGAATTTGGGAAATGTAACATTCCACTGAAAGTCTAAAAAAAGGCAAGACTTTGGAGAAGATAAACTTCTACTAAAAGCCCTTATTGAGTCATTGGGGGGCAATAATGAAATTTATAAGAATATTGGGTCAAAAGAAGATTTTAAATTGGGTAAAAATGAGATTTGTGGAAATTGGGCCGAAATGAGATTTGTACAAATATTGGGCCGAAAATGTAGTTTATGAAAATAGTGGGGCCAAAGTACAATTTTTAAAAAACATTGAGGTTAACATGGAATTTTTAAAAGTATTAGGGTTAGAAACAAAAATCTAAAAATACTAGATCCAAACTAAAAGTATTAAATCCCCTCTTTTTGAGAATAAATTAAATGAACTCTCCAAACCTTTGGACACTAAACTAATTGGCTCCTTGAAGCACAAATTACCAATTTTGGCGTCCTTAGAGAGAGTCAATTTATTAGGCCTTTTTGAACTAAAAAAACAACCCATTGGGCATTTTGGAAATCTTCTCTTAAGTGAACTCATTAATTTTTTTTTTAGAACACATTTTTTGGTAAAATAGATTTAAAGAGGTCTTTGAAACCCCTTCTAGGTAAAATAGATTTAAAGAGTTTGGTAATTTTTAGAAATGAGGGTTTTGGGCCTTGGACTCATCTAAGATCAAAAGATTTGAACTAAAAATCCAGACATTTTTTTTCTTATACAAAATTTATTACACCAAACAATATTACCTGACCCAGACAACTTCTAGTTTAACGACAATTAGCACTAATTCTAAGCCAAAATTCTTCGAGGGAACTGACCAACTAAATTACACCAAAGCTTAAAGTGCAAGTCTTTATTGAGTTGGAATCAAACTACCAAATTTGTTATAGGATGCCTTAGCAAGCAGCTTTGAGTTACCTCAAAATGCCAGCTGAATATCTTATCATCACAAAAAAGATAAGAAATAAAAATAACTTAAAAAGAGACAACTGATTTTGAGTGAAAATAAACACCACTTTGTTGAGTAAACTGGCAACCACTGAAACCCAAGTAATGCAAACTCGGGACCAAGGCTACAACCAGACAAACACATCGTTACAAGTAGGGGACAATATATGAAACACAACTAAATTGAATAGCAACCAAGACTAAGTCTAAACACAAGTCGAAAATGATATTCAACTACAGCTATAATCAAATTGGAAATAGAAATCTTGCCATAGAATCAGTTGCCAACCGAATTTGATTCATGACCCAAATAAATGGCCAATTTAAAACTATGGTTCGATCATCGATTGTCTAGAATCAAGAATGATGCATGAACGATCGATAATACACATTCCTTGCCTAATTAAAATTTAATATAAACTGGTACCCAAAAACTAGTCTTTGAAGATCACAAACCATGAATCTTTGTTCTAAGCTATACACCAAATTCAAATTGCTCAAAGTAGTACCAGGCCAGCATAGATTCTTAGCTAAATAATAAATAAACGAAAGAAAAGAAGGCAAACCATAAAATTTTGAAATAGACTCAGGGGATCCTACTCTTATAGAATTCAAGCCCCATAGCTACATATTAGCAACTAGAAAATGAATTCCCCTACCTCTCTAAATGGTTCAAGGCAATGGGATCTTCCCTTCTGAGAACTCTTCAGACACTCGTTCCTTCTCTTTTGCGAGCTTCAGAAATTCCCTTTTTCCTCGATTCTTTTTTTCTTTTAGTGATTCCGTATCCTCCCTCCCTTGGCTTCTCTTCTTTCTGATTCTTATATAGCCTTATCCTGAGACCAAATCCCATGGAGATTAGGGCTTCGGCCCTCGAGAATCAGCTAGGTGTGTGTTGTGTAGCACATAGAGGTCACCAACCACGGGCAGAGCAAAGGAACAAAGGACCAAACATACCTGGCTGCAAAGGCATGGGGTTGGTGTGAAGTAGAGGAGTCGAGGAGCAAGGTGCGGCATGAAGCAGAGGAACAAAGAATGCTAAACATGATGGGACTAAGAGATGCAGTGGAAAGGAGCTCGTCAGAATTCTAATTGGAGAAATGGTCTGGGGAAAGAGACCCTAAGTTCAGAGCTAGGGTTCTGTAGAGGCAGAGACGAATTTGGGGGAATATGGAATTGGGGTGCGGCCAGGGTTAGGAGAATTGGGTTAGGTGGGGTATCCAGGTAAGGCTTCAAAAGGGTAAATAAGCGGACCGGGTCAGGTAGGGCCTATGCGTTAGACCGGGTTAGGGGGTATTAGGCTGGATCAGGTATGGGGTGTTGGGTTAAGTGGGTTGACATTTCTTTTGGGTTGCCAGAAAAGCCAAAAAAAATATAAGGCTTGTTTGGAACAAGTTTAAAAGATAGGGCATGTTTGGATAAATGTTTTCATCAGTTGTTTTTTAAAAACTATTTCCAAAAACAATTACTAGAAAATAATTTTTTTTGTATTTTGACTTGTTTTTGTCATCTGTTTTCTAAAAAAACATAAAAAATAACTAATGAACAATATTTTTACCCAAACAGGTTTTTATTTTTTTTTTTGTTCTATAAAACTATTTTTTAAAGTTATTCTTAAAAACTTTTAAAAAATAATAAAATAAAAATAATTCCAAACAGGCTCATGGCTTTGGGCCTTTTGATATTCTCTTTTCTTTTTATTTATTATTATTTTTAAAGAAATTTATTAATATCAAAAAGATTTTAAGGGACACCTGGACAAAGTCAAGTGTTTACAGTACAAATTCCCAGTCACTAATAATTCACATTCAATTAGTGTACTTTTTATGCTCATAATCCAAGTACCGTTTGACGTGAATGCTTTATACTTTTGGTGTGAACACCTAATTACTAAGTAAAAATAGAACATCGAAGTATTGCCCTACCTTTATTTTCATGACTCAATAATTTTTTTATGACACTTAAGATAAAAAGCAAAAATTTTCACTCAATTCACATATAACACTATAATCTAACAAAGTATATGGCTAAGTACTCTAAAAATTTGAAAAGATGATAATGAAATAATGATTTAACCAGAAAACTAAAAAATTTTCTCAATGCTTCCTAACTCTACGAAAACTAAACTCCATGAAAGTAGTAGCTTTGAATGTAAAGAGACTAGCAAAGAGTGTAAAAGTCCTAATCACTGAAAAATCCTAAAAGTCCCCCAAACTTAAACTAAACACTGTCCTCAGTGTTTATGCAATGCAAAGCATGAATGTTTAGAATTGATTTGGTCATGACTAATTTATTGAAAACAGCAAAAATAACTAAATGATAGAAACTACCAAATGGAATGGGTTGCCTCCCACAAAGTGCTTGGTTTATGGTCATCGACCTGACTTTTCAATCTTGTTCAACCAGGGTCTCCAAGAGGAATAAATGCAAAGTTTCACTCCACTTATTCTCCATAATAGTGCTTCAATCTCTGACCATTGATTTTTAATATACTTTTTGTCTTGTCCTTAATTGATATGGTGGTTTATCTTCTTGAAAAGCTTCTTCTATACATTTCTTAGTGACATTTACTCCAAAACAAATGCTTTCCTCTTTTGGAAATCTTAAGTCTTCATAGATGTTGAACATAACCTCTTCATTGTTCACTCTTAATGTTAATTCACCCTTTTGAACATCAATTAAAGCCTTTCCGATGGCCAAGAATTAGTGGAACTTCTTGGTCTTCCTCCATATCTAACACCGTAAAATTAGCAGGAAATATAAACTTGTCCACCCTTACCAATATGTCTTCTATGATTCCAAACGAGTACTTGATGGATCGGTCCACCAATTGAAGTGAAATAGTAGTAGCCTTAACCTCTCGTAACCTCAATTACCTAAAAATATAAAAGGGCATCATATTTATGCTAGCACCTAAATCAAACAAAGCATTTTCAAAATAAGAATTCTCAATTGTGCTAGGAATAGTAAATTTCTATCACAACGTGACGGCCGCGAAAAGGCACTGTCATGACCTTAAGACAGTAAAAGGAAATAGAAATAAAAAATGGAGTCGTAACCAATTAATTATAAGGATAATTGGGATCCTTTAAAAACCAAATACTAGCCTTTGAAACTAGAGGAAGTGTTTGGGAGTCTAATTATGTATGGGGAAGGTGTTAGGCACCTCACACCGTCCATCCCTAAGGATGGTTACCTAAATTGTTTGTGCTTAAATTTATTATTGTTTGAATTACTCCTTTTATTATTTCAATTTTTAGAGAAAAATAAAGAAGTGAGAGAATTGGATCTGTCTTACTGTGTAAGTGCTTGCGTACCCTTATGGTATCAAGGTTCACGTAGTTCGAATTAATTAAATTAGAATTTGCCTAAGAGGGATTAAGACAATATAGAAACGTGAGTTTCTACATAAGGTCCAACAAAGTGAGAGATTAATTCTCTATATAAAGTTTGAGAGAATAAAGACAATATGAGAAAATGAATTTTCACATACAGCCTAACAAAATGGAAAAATATTTCCCCACATAATGTTCAAAGGAGTAAAGATAGTATGAGAAACGAATTTTCATATAAAGTTTAATCTGAATGGGAGAATATTTCCCCACATAATGTTTGAGACGATTTTAAGAAATTCTAATGTTAAATTTTGAAAATCTTTTAGAAGCCTCGAAGCAAAAACTATAATTTGTGATGCCTAGGGGTCAAAATATCATTTTTTGAAAATACTGAGGCCCAAACTTGAATTTTTTGGAAGTATTAAGGTCAGAATTCAAATTTTAAAAATATTAAAGTCAAAACTCAAATTTTGGAAAGTATTAAGGTCAAACTCGAATTTCTAAAATATTGAGGTCAAAATTTCAATTTCTAAAAGTATTAAAGTCAAAACTCGAATTAAAAG
>JASKGM010050073.1:0-20195 GCA_034509205.1 Ceratonia siliqua
GTACTAAGAACTCTGAAATTTCCTCTTCTTTGTCTCTTCTTTTATTATTATTATTTTTAGTTGTATTAAATTTACAAATAATTTAATTATTTTATGCTCTTCTAATTATTTAATGTATCATAGTTATATTTCTTAAAAAAAAAAAAGATCTAGATCCCTAAATTTTCATGAGAATTCAATCCTTTTGGCCATCCAATATAATAAGCTTCACATGCATCATCTTAGCTTTTTAACCCAAACTTTTAGCTTTATAGTTTTATCCACTTTCTTCTTTTTATTTCTTCTTCCCAAGTCATAATTTACTCCCAGATAATTTCGCCTTTCTTTTAGTTATTCCATATGTAATATTAGTTATTTTTTATTGTCATGTTAACGATGATGATCTTAATTATAAACATACTTTGACAAATTTGTCATTTTAACCTTTTCTTCAAATCGCATACCCACATGGTCAAATATCTTGTTTAAGGTAAGCAACAACTGCCAAATCTAACTTTCAAACCAAAAAGAACAATTGTCCCCATTGAATCAAAATCAGTCTTTCAACAATTTGATCCATTGTGTTCTGCCCATATCATGTTTCTGTACGGAGTCTACACTGTCTTTCTATGTCCGTGCCTCAACAGTCAATAATCATTCAAACAGTTTATTGCCCCTTCAAAGATATTTCATGTTGATTTCTGTTGATAATTTGCTAATGACCATATCTAACTGTGGCCAGCCGGTTAGCTCTAGTGACACCCTCCATCATTAAAGACAATACAATGCCAAGGAACCTTTAAAGACAAAAATATGAACCCATTGAAATATTGGTTTCCAAATTTCTAGAATCAACTACTGAAACATGTATATGACGAGAATAGAATTGCATTTAAGACAAAACTTGCATACAGTTTCTTAAGTATTTGCTATCAGGTTCTTTAATAAACATATAACATGTGACATTTTTTTAAACTTAGCATTACATCATTAACTCATTCAACAAAGCTCCTCCACATGTCATAATTTAATAGAAGAACCTGATAATATCTAAGAAATACATAATTGCTTTTTCCATGAATACTAAATCAAAATTAACCACAAATAATCTAACATTGAAAATCAACACTAACATTCCACTAGATTAGGGAATACGAGAGAAAAGTTTTTGATGAGACATATACATCCAGCTATATTATGAAAAAGCAATGTACATCACATTAATCCTCCTCACAAGACTCTAGATTGTAAAAAATAATAATAAATAAAGACTCGGATAAGAATGGAATCACTAACTAGGTTAAATTTTGTGTGTGTTTATTTATAATTAAAACTTAGTCCAATACAAAGATAATACAATTAGTACAACCTTAGTCCACTAATTATGACACAATCTTTTATCCTAATCGTCGTAGTTCTAACACTCTTCAAACTCATGGGATAAGAATTAAGAAACAACAACAATGGAATAAGCCACATTTCTATCATTTTCAATTTTGGTGGGGATCTTTGGTCATTTCTAAATGACTTGCCAAGCAAGGTAATCAGAGGATTGGATTAATATCTTCATCCTAGCCTTCCAATGTGTGTAGTGGCTCCCATTAAAGTAAGGAGGACGATGAGTTGATTGTCTCTCAGCAAAGTAAAATCCTTCATTCTCGAATAGATACATGGTGTCTAGATCTTTGGTCTAGCTGTTAAGCTTTGTACTGAGACCTGCTCTGATACCAAATGAAAGTTAAACAGTACCAAGAGATTATGGGTGAATTGGTACAGTATATAAAATTTAAATTCTTTTCGAATTTTTTAGAAATTATTTGAAATATAAATTTTGTTAAGTAGGTCCCTTAAACTTTTGAGCTACCTAAAAAGTTTGAGGTAACTCATTAACCAGTCTATATTACATCTGAAAATAAACTTTAGAAAACAGTACAGGAATAGGGAGGAACACAATAATTTATCTTGGTTCAACCTCAACATGAGACCTATGTCCAGTCCCTTTAACTCCTAAAAGATTTTTCACCACTAATCAATCAACTCTTACAACTTTGGTTTTACTTGTTCACTAGTAACAAATGGTTTTAACTGCTAACCACAAATAAAATGATTTCCAAGCTCACCACCAACTATAACAACAAATAGTTTTCCCTCGCTCACCATGAACGACTTAGAAATTTTAAGATGAATACACTGATTTTTTTGAAGAGTATATAGTTTGCCTTTTGTGTTTACTTTTTCTCTCTAACTTTTTATAAAATCCCTCAAGGTAAAAATCAGAACCAGAATAAAGAAAAATGATCTGTAAATATTTCTTACAAGTTTTATGCACAGTTTTGATGCCTTCCATTTGCTTTAGCTTTTCTTTTATAATATTCAGAAAAAAGTATCCGTTACTGCCTTCTTCATCCGTGGGAATTTTTGGCTCCTCCATATTTATTTCTTCAAATTAGATTTGGAAGAAAAATGATTTAATTTTTATCTTGTCTTCTTTCACTTTGATTTCCTTTCTTTTTTTGAATAGCAGAGCTAATCTTGATGATTTATTTTCTCCAAGATTTCTTCCTTCACTTCTACAAATTTTCCTTATGCTTCATTCTTTTTTTGATGGCGTGAGATCTCCTTGCTGGCTGAGACTTCCTCTTTCAAAAGACTTTTCGTTTGATACTTCTTTGTGGCTTCTAAGGCATGCTCCATTTTTCTCCTCTTGAATTAATTTCCAAATTGGAATTGAGATGAGTGATTCATATTGCTCCATCAAAGCTTGTTTGAATAGCATTAATTGTGTCTTGATATCCTCTCTTGGATATTGCTTTCCAATTGGTGCAAATTCAAATTTGGCAATGTTTGTCAACACGATGGTCCCCATATGATTTTGAGTCCTTATTACTTTTGTCTTTTAGTTTCACTTTCTTTCTTACACTTAGGCAAAAATATACACAAATAAATTAGTTTAATTTTTCTTTACCTTTTATATTTTTGGTTTTATCATCAAAATTTAATTAGAGGATTCTCAAAGTCAACAGTAAAAAGAGATTTAAAGAACAATAGTCACATTTTTTTATTATAACGACAAATGGAAAAAGTTTATCATTGTAAAATAAAATTTGTGACAAATGTTTTTGATCAGGTTAGGTTGAAAATATTTTTGGATGTGTGGATTGAATTTGGATGGCAAAATTGGCAACAAATCGGAGGGTTAGGTTGGGGCTTTGGATTGAATATTGGAAACTTCAAATATTAAAAAAATTAAAATTATTTAAAATAATATAAATATAATATTTTAAATTAAAACGTTTTATAAAATAAAATAATAAATCATAATATGAATAAACAAATTTATATTATATAAAAGAATTAAATCTCCTTCTATTCTCAAATCAAATGTCCAAAATTTAAGAACCAAATAACATAGTTAATGTAACAAAATTAATAAGTATTAGTATTATTTTGTATTATAGTATGTAAAAGGAGAATAAATAAAAAAAAGATAATGTTGATAAAATTTCCAACCCAACTCATAAAATTGTGTACAAATTAGGTTGAATTTGCCATTTCACGGATCAATTTTAGCTCGAATTACCAAAATTTGAGTCCATTATCCATTTTTGAGCAAAACGATAAGCCAAATTCTACGCTACATTGGGCCGGGTGTCTTTTTATTTTTTTATTTGGTATTTTTTACTTTTTTTTGTTTACATTTCTTTTATTTTTTTAAGCATTATATTTTATTTCTTTTTTTTGAAGGTTTGCTATATTACTCCATTTTTTTATAATTTTTATTTTAAGAAATAATTTTAAAATATATAAAAATATTTCTAAACATAAATATTCAAAAATAAATAAATAAAATTTTAAAAAATTCTTTTACAATTTTTAAAAATAAATCATAAAAAAAATAAAATGCTACAATTTGCATATAGAGAACTTCAAATTTTAATGACGGCTTCTGTTGTATTTGGCCCATCTTTGTAGATAACCACTGGAATTATGGGCCATGGCCCAATCTCTGGTCAGACATTTCACAGACCATGCCTAACTAGTGGGCTATGAGGGAGCTTCTACATTTTCTTATGGATTTCAATTACTACTATTTACTGGGAGATATAATATTAGCTTTTGTTTATTGTCATATTAAAGATAAACTTGATGCGTGAAGAGTATTAGTGTATGTAACACTTTTATTAACATTAAATATTAGATGATTCTAACATTACAAGTTTAAATCTTATGTGAAACATTTAGAAAATTAAAACATTATCAATTTTTTAATTTAATCATTCAATGTATATTTTTGTCTTTAAAAAAGTCCTTTTAAATATTTATTTTTCAATTTGATTCTTAAAATAATCTTTTTCAAAATAAAAATACACATTAAAATATTAAAATAATAAATTATTAGAGAACCAAATTAGGAATTTATAAATCAGGACTAAAATAATAATTGACCCTTTTTTCTTTATAGTTTTCTAAACTGGTTATATAGAAGCGTTGAGAAAGATATTGCGTGGATCTATCAATAACTTTATTTGTCTGCATTTAGAATAGCTGAGGGTTTGTGAATTTTTTTTTTAAATGATTTTTATTTTCAAAATTTTAAATTTAAAAAAACATGTTTAGTTTTTATTTTTATTTTTATTTTTTGTTTTCAAAAAATAAAAATTATAAAAATATGTTTGATTTGTAATGTTAAATTTTATCTTTAGAAAATAAAAATTATTTTTTATATTATTTTTTTTGTCACTTATTTTTTTATTATTTATAAAATTATCATTACATTTTTATTATTTTCAATTTAAGAACGGCGCCATTGCGTTTTCAAAATCTTTATTTTTAATTTTTAAAACTTTCAACAAAAAATACTAAAAATATCTTTTTGTTGTTTTTAAATTTTTAATCAAAAATATTTTTACTCTTATTTCATGTTTTCAATAAAAATAAAAACAGAAAACACCCAAACCAATCACACACTAAGTTTTCTTTCACATAAATTTTGTTTATCAGATATTGAGTTTAAATTCTCTAAAAATTAATAAAAATCAAGCAGATTCATAATCAAATCTAATTTAGAAACAAGCTAACCTTTTCCTTCTCTCTCAAATATTTTTCATTTTCTAATTTTGGAAACTGGTTATAGACAGTGTTCCATTTACTTCAAACAATCACTTAGCTGATTTCATCAGAAGGGAAGTGAAATAAGAGAAACGTTAAATCCCCCCACATATATCATAAAAGCCACTTTCAAAATTTATCACCGTTTATTTCACTTAACTTACATCAGCTCACACTCATTAAACAATTGGTTGGGAGAATTTTTGTGAAATTTGTAAAAACACTATTTATATAAGACCAGCACTTTTCCAAAAATAATCAAATCAAATCAAATCTTATTCTTTAATGTTTAATAGTTAATTTGTTTTGGCTACTAGATATGGTGCATGCTGCTAACTAACTAACCTTCTCCATCATGAAAAGGGTCCCAAATTTGGTTCAAAATATAGATGACTACTATTTGAGAATATTGTCAGTATTATCAAAATATTAAAAAATTAAATATTATTGTTTAAATATTTTGACATATAAATAATTTTTTTAAATTATAATAATTAATTTGATTATAGATTAAAAATAAATTATATAATAAAATATAAATAATAATAATATTATACTACAATAACATTAAAAATATTTTTCAGTATCTCACTACCACTAAGAAACAATGATAGAAGTAAAGAAAGAGCAATTAATAAGCAGTTTGGATGAGTTTATATTTTTTAATATATATTTTAAATATAAGTAATTTTTTTAAAAAAAATAGGTATTTGATATTTAGATGTAATTACGTAAAAGTGATTTTAATGAAAAAAGTAAATATTTTGTATTTGGATGTAAAAATATAAAAATACTTTTTAACATGTAAAATTATTAAAAATAACATATAAAAATACGCTTTATAAAATTTATAAAATATTTTAAAAATATATTTATTTATAAAATTTTTTTTTTTATTGGACTTAATTATTTTTTAAACAATATTTTCTTACTTCAAAAATAACAATATTTCTACTTATTTTTAAAATAATTATTTCTAAAAATAATTTCATTTAAATAAGTAAAATAAAAAAATTATTTATTTAAAAAAAAAAACAGATGTGGGACAGCATATTCCCATACGGCCCACAAGTGGCTTCAAACCCAAGCTAGTAATGATCAACCCAACCAGCCTTATGCAGACTCATACTCTCCCCACTCCAACTTCAAGCTTATCCACAAGCAGCCTTCTCATTTATCAATTATGTCCGTTATGGGCAGATAGATACCTTTCGGAAAGCTCCAAACAGAATAAATAGTGGCCCAGTTAGTTATGCTCACTTTCCCACCGCTCAAAAACCTATCTTTCAATGGAGGATCACAGGAAGGAACCAAACAAAAATTGATAAGAGCGAATAAAATAGTATCCATTTATATGTAAGTGATATGTATATAAAATAGAAGAGATAATATAAAAATAATGATACATATGAGATTTTTTTTTTCTTAGAGTGATTATCCTTAATTAGTTTTACCTACATCTGTTATTGGAGGAAGATGGAGGTGAAGAAAAGAAAAAATAAGAGAAGGTTTAAACTTTTTTTTATTTATTATTTTTATACGAAGAGGAGGAGAATGGAAAAATTTTAATTAAGATTCTAATATCTTCCAACTCCTCTCTCTTTTATATTTTAAAATTTTCCAACTTGAGAGAGGAGAAATTAATTATTTACTTTTATATAACTCATCATTTTTTAGATTTAATGCTAAGAAATTAGATTTCATAATTAATCATTTTAATAAAATATATTTATAAAAATATTTATAATTATTTGTCTTAAATTTATTTTTTTTCTTTGTTAAATTCAAATATCTAACTAAGGAGAAGATAATCCATTTCACCTTTCTTCTCCCATCCTTCTCTCTCATTTATTTTTCATTGGACTCCTTCACTTCCCTTCCCCACAGAATAACTTCCAAACACACCATAAGGTACAGGGATTCAGCTCCTTTAAAGTACAAATTGAATTTTAAAAAGTAAAATGTAAGCGAATAATTATTAATAAGAATTAAATAAGGTCATTTTTCCTATTCATAAGTTGTAATGATCATATATATTTTATAAAAAATTTATAAAAATTTAAAAATTGGGTAAATTTTTTGAGGTGTTTGTCATAAGGTTCCTTGAGCAATAAATATTTTGTCATCATGATTAATAGAAATAAAAAATAATAACTTTATTATGTAAAAGGACACAAATATTCAAAAATAAATAAGGATAATCTTAAACTAACTTTTATTTTTATAGGTAAAAATAAAAGTTAATTAAAGATTTTATTTCATTTATTTTTAAGAAATTTATATTATTTTGTATAACAAATTTATTATTTTTTTCTATCAAAATTTTTTAATTATATAACTAGCTCTTATTAATTAAAATTATTAATTTTAATACTTAATTAAATAGTAAAGGATAATTTAATTAAATTATAATAATTTATGGTGCAATGTATTACAATTAATAGATTAAGAAATACATTACAATAACAATTAAAAATTATGGTGAAAAAATACAAAATCTCCT
The DNA here is from genome assembly GCA_034509205.1 of Ceratonia siliqua. Taxonomy (NCBI): domain Eukaryota; kingdom Viridiplantae; phylum Streptophyta; class Magnoliopsida; order Fabales; family Fabaceae; genus Ceratonia; species Ceratonia siliqua. Next base: position 7,592 of record JASKGM010050073.1, read on the forward strand.
TAATATAATGACAAATGTAATAAAAAAATTTCACTCAACCAACTTAATTACTTTGATTAATATCTATTAATATATGTGTGATTCATTGATTGGAAAACCTAATAGCAAGTACTTAAGGAACTTTACTTAAATTTTATCATTTCAAAATCTAATCTTATAAAATTTACTTTTTTCTAATGTCTCAAATAATTTTAAAACTGTACTTGAAAATGACACCAAAAAAAATATGAAACTACTTTAAAATTATTTACTTTAAAATTTTTCACTAATAATGATACACCATCCACTTTATTCTCCAAAATACATCATGCACTCCAAAGAGTCCTTTTTCCTAAGGTTCTCAAGTTCATTCTGTACAGTATGCAATTGAAAGGATCCTTTTTCTAGGGTCCAAAAGTTCATGTACTCATCTAACTTTGTCTTACAAGCATGTATTTTAAGGAAATATTATTAATATTATCATAATATAGTATTATTGCTATTTATATTTTGTCATATAATTTATTTTTAAATTTAATTAAATTAATTGTTAAACTTTAAGAAGATTTTACTTATATGTCAAAATGTTATTAGAGTAGTATTCAATTTTTTAGTACTTTAATTATACTAGAAATATTTTCGTATTTCAATGTTGAAACCCTTTTCTTGAATGCTCTTCCCAGTGCAACTATTTTTAGCTTTGGATAGAAGTTCTAGGGACAAAGAAGAAGGTGACCCCCCAACCTCTTAAAGCAATGTCTTGGTGCAATGATTTTTCTTTCCCTTGAGTTTCTCTCAATTGGGTAAGAGAATTATTATTAGGTTAAAGGGAAACAAGTTAACCCCATGTGAGGGTTCACCTTCCTTTTTGTCATTAACTTTTTCATTGCATTAATTTCCAGTTTCAATATGGAACAAGTTCATTATAGTAACTGGGGAATCTTTAATCTCATTTGTTCAAACTTTAGTTTAATACACTTTTGATAGGTCTCATTTCATTCACTTTCCTTTCTATTATCATATTCTTCTTCTTTATTATCATCATTATTTACCCTTTTCTTATTTCTTTATAACTTTTTTTTTCATACTGTTTTCGAACCTAGAGAAGGGTTTGCTTTTAATTTCATTTTTTGTGATCTGGTTTACTTGAAAAAATAAAAATATAAGAAAAAAAGTAATATATTTTAATGAGATACATTGAGGGGGGATAAAATTTTATTTATATATATATATATATTATATAACGTTATTTGTATAATATTTAATATTAATAAACAATTTATTTTTTAAATTCACATATCATTTTTATTTTTTAACATTACATGAATTATGTGATATAATATATGTATGGAGGAACTTTTTTAATCTGTTTCTAAAATTTTATAAATCATATTATTTGATATCTCCAATTAATTAAAGAGCTTTCCCAATAAGAAATACACATGGTGTGTTGTTATCTTGTGAGAAATGTGGTTCATTCATTCTTATTGTCTTCTTCCTTCGTCAGCCATTAATGTCTTATCACAGGTTATGACTGGTAAGATAGATATTCCATCTAAAAGTGTTCTCTCCATTTACATTGAAAATCTTAAATTCTAAAATATGCTCCTACATTGAAAATATTAAAACGGTAACATAAAAGAGTTGAAAAATTTTAAAGTATTTATGTGTACGTTAAAATATTATATTAGAGGTTACTTTTCTATCACTCTAAAAATATGACGGTATGAGATATCGTTACTCATTAAAAGTAACAGTAGTTATAGGATAGAATTATCCTTTTTTTATATTATGTTTGACAATAATTTTAATGTAAATCCTGTTTAAATGAAAAAAATATTTAGTTGGATTTGCTTCTTACAAATTAATTTTCTTCCGTTTAGTATATATTTTATTGTGAACAAGTTTTAAATAGACATAATTTAATCAAAATAAATAAATTAAGTTAATTATAAAAATAAAAATAAGTATATTATGAACTATTTTTAGTAGGATTTATTCTAAGATATATTTTTTATATATTTATATATATATATAATTCATAATTAATTTAGTCTATTTATTTTTTATAAACTTAATTTATGTAAGATTTTTTCACATTAAAATTTGTGCATGTTTGATATAAGTATGTGAAACATCTCAATAGTTCACAGTAAGGTCTCCCAAATAAATTCTTACATATATATATATATATATTGCATTATTTATGTAATTTTCAATAAATATAAGCCATATAAATTTTAAATAAAATAAAATTATTAATATATTATGAGTCTCTATTAGACTCATTCTATCTCATTTAAAATCTATATATAATTTATATTTATTGAATATTTCATAAATAACATGACATAATATATATATAAACACACATACATTTTTCATGCAGTTCTATATATAGCACTTTTTTATTTTTATCTTTCATTATTTTTTTATTTTATATTATTTAGACATTTGGTAATTTTTTAAAGTTTTTTTAGACTTATTTACTTCTCCTTTAAATTATAATTTTAAACATTACTTTTAAAACAATAACCTTATAATTTTTTACTGTTAAAAAAAGTAAAATTTTTTTTAAAATGATTAAATATAGAAAATAATCAAATAATACAAAATCAAAAAATAATAATAGAAGATAAAAATCAAAAAATACTATATAAAAACTATATAAGAAGAATATTATAGCAAAGTAAGATCCATATATATTTATATATATTATAAATATAAAGTAATTTACTAATCTTCTAAACCTAACTACAAGATGACTCATTCACAATTGAGTTTAAATTTCGAGACCAACACTTAGAATTTTTTTTTTAAAATGTATCGTACCAATATGAAATGTGCACCCTTAAATTTATTTTTAAAAAAATGTAATCTCAATTAAGGTGCTAACTTGCTCAGAAATATTTTGCCGTTTAAAAGACAAAAACAGCCGCCTCTAGATAAAGTGAAACCTGATTTCAACTTTTTCTCTGTTTCTTAGTAGTAAACGTTGTACAAAAAGGAATTGATACCTTGCATTGAATAGATGCACTGAGAAAAAGAGATCCTCAGCTCATTCTTGTACAATTCCCACCGAAGGAGAAACCAAACAAAAGATGAACCAACCATCTTTCAATATTCCTCATTAAATTGACATCTCAAATTGAAATCCCATTGGCTTCTAATCCTCTAAGAATGAGACAATAGAGCCATAAGCACCACAACCATGAGATAGGCTAGCTAGAGCCACTTCTATAGATCATCTATCTCCCTTGCCGTCCAAGCTCAAGTGGAAATGAGAAATTCTTACCATTCTATATATTTTTTATAAATCAACTTAATTATAAATAAATATATAAATATATTAAATGTGAGATTTATTTACACTCATTTCTAACATATTTATATATTTATTTATGTTAGTTTATCACACATCCATTATAGAAGGGACTGGTTGTCAATTTATAAGTGTAAAGGAAAACCTTACCCTACGAGCCAATTTTTGAGGTTGAGAAGGTCTAATAACAATAATTTATAATTATTTAATTTATAAATCTTTAATAAATCAAGTTTAATTATAAAAAAATTGGTCCACTTTGCTTTAAACCTTTTTCGGTGGCATTACCAAATGGCTTGTCACTTTGTCAATCATAGTCACCCTTTTAATTAGTGTAAGGGATTGATTGGAAGAATCATGTGCAACTAGTTCCATCGCTTTTAGACAAAACCAAAAAAAGACATAATACCATGCTTGTGATTGTTGATTCTCATTCACGTTATGCTTTGGAGGGATCCCAAATCTAAAGCCTCATCAAATTGGGATTAGACCAAATTTGAACAAGGATTTGTTCAAATATTAATGAGAGTATGGATAAATTATAGTTTATTCTTTTTTTTCTATTTGACTCAACTAATTTGTCCTTATCTAATTTAATTTAAAGTGTGTTATTTAATTCTCTAAACTTTATTTTGTTACCTTATAATCATTCTATAGTATTTATTGTTCAATTTTAATAAAAATAATAACGTATACATATAAAAAATGAATAATTTTATAACATTATAAAATTATTATTGGAATTAACCAACAAACAAATATATTGGTAAAAAATATAGTGTTTGAAGCCCACGTTTTTAATTTTTAAATATTAACTTAGTTTTATAATACTATAAAATTATTCAAATGTAAGTAAATTTTTTTAAATATAATTGTTTATTATTTTAATATTTACGTTACTATCTTTATTAAAAATTTTATAAAAATATATTATAGGAGCAATTGAGTAATAACTAAATAAATTTTTAAAAAAATTGAATGATACACTTTAAAAACATATAAAGGTAAATTAATTTTAAACCAAATTATAGAAGATAAATTATAATTTATCCTAAAATTATTTATAAAATTTTGCTTAATATAATTTAAGATTTTAGAATGAAATAATTTTAATATGGCATAGATTTTTTATAACTAACTGATTAGAAGTTCAACGACTGTGGCCACTCTATTCTCATAATTAAATTAAATTTGCATGTGCTTTTGTCCAAAGAATTGATCAATTTTTAATAATTTAAATTTTTGGAATGAAATGTTCTAATAAAAGAATAAAAATAGACAGCTGCCATTGTGATTCTGCCAAAGGAATAGAAAAATGGAACTAAAAGATACCAATGTGAAGTCCACATCCACATTGAAAGCTCAGAAATCAGCATGTGGTGTTTTTTAAAGCTGTATTCTTGCAAACATTATCTATACATATAAGAATATAGTTTATATATTATATGCTTAACTGGCAATTCCTTTTGCTTGGGATAATGTTATATATATGTATCATATCTTATTCATATCACCCTTGAAAAAATTAATAGAAACATTTTAAAATAATTTTATATCATACTTTGAGAGATTCTATATTTTATAATAATGTTTCGGGAAGATTTATTTATATTAAATTAGTATTTTAATTTTAAAAAGATTCCATAATTCTCGATTTGATTGTTAAAAGTTTTTTTTCTTGGTTCCATCTTCTAATGTGGACTCCGATAGTAAAATAATCTTATAGATAATGAATATGTTGATGTGATTTAATCTAATAGATACTTAATTATTAATGTGACTTAATAGTATGATCAAATTAATAATTGAAGAATTTTTTAATGTTCAAAATAATAATTTAATTTTTTCGGTGTCTCAAATCATAACAATAGGAAAGAAGACAAATTTTATAATGATGATATTCTAAATTAAGGAACTTATAAAATAATAATTTAATCAAAAAGCTAGAAGTCTTGAAGCAGCCAAGGAGCTCATTCTCCATCATTATTTTAAATTCTCCTCTTTCTACTTTGTGAAAACACCCATTGATATACAGCAAAAGTGCTTTTCACTTGAAAGAATATAGTACAAAATGGAAACTCAATTCATGTTGCCTTCATTTATACTTAAGAATATATATATATATATATATATATATATATAAGAGAATCCATTGAGCTGGATTACTCTTTGAACTGAATGTCTTTATCAGCACCACATGGGTAGTAGGAATTGGAGAGGGGATAGCTAAGAAAATATTTTTAGTACTATTATGATATAGTATTATTGTTATTTATATTTTATCATATAATTTATTTTTAAATTATAATTAAGTTAGTTGTTAAAATTTAAAAAAAATTATTTATTAAACTATTTATGATACTAATATTTAAATTTTTAATACTAAGCTAGTATTAAAAATGCTATCCATAACTAGCTACCATTCCCGATCACATACTAATAATTAAAGATACACTAAATACTACCTACTCAGAAGATTTTGTTACAATTTGATTTTTTTTTCAACTTTTAGGAGATTAAGTTAAAATTCAACAGTTTTTTTATGTAACATAAGACTTAAATTTGAGTCATGATTAAGTCTATAGTGTAAAATATATTTACATGCACTTCCTTAATATCTCATATTTTATGATATAATGTTCGTTAATCTAATCATTAAATATATATTATCATATTGATTTTCATTTAAAATTTTTTAGAAAAATCAAATACAAGTATGTAATTAAGTAGTTCATAAATTCTTTATATTTAAAATATTTATTATACGGAAATTTTCTGATAAATTGATAAAATACAAAATAACATTAAATTAATATAAAATTTTGTGAGTATAATATTCATGATAAAATATTTGTAATCTTATGATAAATTGTTAGAAATTAATTCATATAATAAAAATGTAAAATTGCTTTTCATTGATACTGATCATCTCACTAGATTCCTCGTCGTTAATTATTATTATTGTAATATGAAATTTGAATTAAGGAAGTAGTAGAAGAAATGGATTAATACATGAGAAATGAAAAGCATGCATTTTATATGGTACAAATATTAAACAAACCAGCCCTGTTCTTTGAAAGTTTAATCATTTCTTCCCTTCCACAGAAAAATCAAATTAATCCGTCGGATTGGAAAATTTATGAGCCATTTTTTTATTTTATTAGAACGACGTCGTTTTAATATTATTTTTAAAATTTTTTTATTTTAAAATAATATTATTTTGATAATTTTTAATATAAATAAATATAATATATGTATTATTTATCATTTTAAATTTATTTTATATATTTAAGTGATTTAATAATTTTTTATATATATTAGTATGTATTATTTATTTTTTATATTAAATTATTAAGAAATTTATATTATATCAATAATATATAATATATAAAAAATTATTACTCATACAACTATTATTAAATCACAATCCAATGAACTATAAATCACTGTCTCTACTTAATGAATCCAGCTTTTAAAACATTTCCTTGACCCCAAAAGTCCAGTAGTCTCTCAATCTGTTTACTTTGGAATTAATGCCATGCAATTTTGGAAGATTCAGTGAACATGGAGAAAAGCTTTGTTGGAACAATGAAGAATGAGACAAGAACTCTACAGTCAGAGCCCTTACCAAACATAGTTGAGAACTAACGAGGAAATTGCAGACAAAGACATAGTTATAATTAGTAAACAAAGAACAAAAAATTAACAGCTACCTTTGAATTTTGGGGTATCTGATGACTGATGCCATTGAAAGATTGATAGATTTTGTTGCTTAATTGAAGCATCTAATTTTATTTTGTTCAAACCAAGGATATATAACAACATTGTCTATATTTTAGAAATAATAACTGGTGGGCCTGGCCTCTGGGGTCTGGTTTCCAAGCCAATGTGTCTCACACTCGCTGTCAACAATCTGGCACGCTTGACATGTCAGAGCAGACAAAAATAGGATGTTATGTTAGGAGAAAATATGATATTGGTTATTGTGTAGCTGGTTATTTTAAATTAATTTTTATTATTTTTGGCTTGTTAGTTGTTATCACCGTTTGTACATATAGGAATGGTAATTTTAGTAAAAAAAATGTGCACATCCAAAAAAAAGTATGCTCCATTATGATTATTCATGCCTATGAAAACAATATGAAAAAATAACCAATAAATTTATATTATTGATTATTATATCTAAAGAAAAATAGATATAATATTTTATAAAATTAACCACTTAATTAACGAATTCCTTTTATATTTATTTATGAGTGCACATATATTGTGTTTAAATTTTTTTAAAATAAATTTGATTTATAAAAAAGTTGGAAACTCAAGTCAATCAGATTCAAATCTGTAAATATGTTAGTGCTAACATATATGGGTCTTTTTATTATCAGCTTAATTTATATATATTTTATAGATTTGGTATGCTAATCATTTTTTTTTGCATAATAATATTATGTTCTCTCCTAATCTGAGACATGTCACACAAAAAGGAAAATCAAAGGAAATAGTGTCCCATAGTTTGTCTTTTGTCTTGAAATACTTACTATGTGCTTAACAAAAAAAAAATTTGTTTCTCCATTATAACAACAAAAAATAAATTGTTTTCATTTAAAATTAGTTTTATATGTTAGCTATATACATATGAAATATTTGAATATATTTTTTAAAACTAATTTTTTTCCACTACACAATTAAATAAGAATTTCTTAAGTATCCATAAGATATGGTGCTTTGCATAAACAAGGTTATTCACCATTAAATAAGAAACTATAAATTTATCTAATGATAAATAATCTCATTATGTAGACAAAATATTGGCACGTTATAAGTATCCAAAACTTCTCTAATGAATCTTACGAGTTTATGGTTTAGTAGTATTAGAGTTATCTTTAAAATTAAGAGTTGTGAATTCAAACACAGTTAAAGTCAAATATACCAAAACAAAAAATTCTCCAATTAAACACACTAAATAGCTTTAAGTAATAAAAGACTGGTCAATTAAGTAAAGGTTTTTTTTTTTTTTTTGTATTCAGCTTTAACTAGGGTTTGAATTTAAACCCTCAATTTTAAAGATGATTCTAATATGGCTGAGTCACAAAGCCGGTAGCCTAGGGCTCTTCGTTATAGTGCATAAATATAAAGCTATGTATAGAAGAATTTGGCTCTAGCTTTCATTAGAATGGTTATAGGTTTATGCAAATCAAGATTAGGTTTGCCCCTTATGAATATGGTATCATCACAGGTTTGACTTATAAAAACTATGTAATGAAAGGCCTCAACTAATGTGATTTAATGGCCAATCATCCCACAAGATTGTCATAAATTTAGGTGGCAACTTTCATCGATAACAAGAAACCAATTTATGAAGCATTGCTTGAGTGCCTTTCTAAACTTACCAAAAAAATAAGGGCCCCAAACAGGGCCTAACTCTCTTTGGTTTGTTATTTTTTTTTTCTATTTTTGAGAATTTTCTCTGCTTATTTGGACTTGGGTGGCTTGGAGTTACCACATATGGAGAGAGGAATAGACAAAGAGCTCAATAATTAATTAATTAATCTAATTGATTATAAGGAGAATAGAAGAAAATGTTATATTTTTTTAATTTAAATATTTAAAATTAACAAAAATAAATTTATTCATTATTAAATTAATTAAATTAAATACATTGCTTTCTTGACACCAAAATTCTAAAAAATAAGAAATAAATAATTATTTTTCTACCAGAATCCCTTGTATTGGGAAAATTTTAAAATTTAAATAAAACCTTTTTTTCTTTCTCTATTATTCTCCTTCTAAACATACCCTAAGTATACTATTCATCTTTGAATATTGTAATGTATTTTTATAACGAAGCATTTCTTCAAAAAAATCTAAATTAATAACATGACCATAGTCTATAGATTCTATACATTATATGTATTTAATAATATATAAAATAAAGTCTTAAAAAATATCAAAGGCGAATGCTACCCTACTGAGCATTTGATGCTCAGGCACAGGGTTTTATTTTTTAAAATTATAAATAATAATTTTTTAATTTTTTTTATATTTTTTATTTTAAGATAAAAGTTAAAAGAATTTAAAAAAAATTAAAAAAAATTAAAAAAAAGTAAAAACAATTTTCATAACACATTCATTTAAAAATAATTCAAAAATAAAATAAGAAAACGAAAAAAAGTAAAAAAAATATTTTAATTCTTTTTTATTTTTTTCAAATTTTTTTTAAATTCTTTTAACTTATTTCTTAAAATAAAAATTATAAAAAAATTTAAAAATTAAAAGTTTCTCCCCTACTCCTGAGTAGGGGAGAAACCGCCAATATCAAAAGAAACATATTAGTACCATTGAAGCAACTTTGACTTTTGTCCATTTGGTAGAATTTATGGGTTGATGGGTCCATGTGGTTTTATGCCTTCTTCACTGTTTGACAGAATTTGGGGAATGAATAGTGTCAAGAATTGTAGGCCTCTTCCAAGTACTACAATTTATATTGATATTTTATAAAGTTTTTATTTCAAATAATTTTATACTAATGCTATAAAATGTTATCATAAAAAAAATCTTATAAAATACTATTTTAAAATATAATCTTTAAAAAATAGTATAGCTTAATTTTATTTTTATTGATTGCTAACGGTGCTTTTACAAAAAATATTTTTTAACAATTTTACAATAGTCTTTTTCATCATTCATTAAGTACTTTTTTTTATTCAAAGTTTAAAATAATAATTTAAAAATTAAAGTTATTAAATATTTTAAATTATAATAAAAAGTAATTATATCAAATTAAATAAAGAATGCAATTAAAAAAATAATAGAATAATGTAAATAATTTCATTAATTCTTTTTAATAATTTCTAAAAATAAATGATAAATTTAAAAAATAATAATTAATTTTATTGATAATATAAAATAGTAAATAATTTAAAATCAAAATTTTAAAATAATTATTATTTTAAAACTGAGAAATAATAAAATAATGTAAATAAAGTAAAAATTGTTGTGATAATTTATAATTAAGAAAAATTTATAAATGTAACTTGACTCTAATTATCTTGTCCGTAGTATTATTCAAGCTACAAATTTAAGTCTTACAATAATAACATTACTCAATTTATTAAAAAATAATAATAACATTATTCAATTAAAAAGAAAAATTCAAGTACAATTTGTTAAGTATTTATTATCAAAATTGTTAATTAAAAATAATATTTTATCAAATTCACCCATTAATAAATTATATATATAATAAAAAATTTCACTCAAGAAATTTAGTTAATATTTATTTATACACTCGATATTTATTGTCACAAGTCTACTTCATTAAAAAAATGGCGATGGCAACAGCCAAAGCACGCGCCATAGCGACGCGCTGGACATGGTCCTTAGAGCCAGAGGGAGTGAGTGCTTTACAGTGAAGATCCACCTCAGCTGTTCTACTGGTTGCAGAATCAACTTAGACCCCACCCCTTCCCCGTGACGATTTTTTTCTGTGCTGCGCGTGGGTCCCACTGATCCAAACTTTTTTACAGTTAAATGATTGGACGGTGAGAGTGAGTCTCAAAGTGGTCAGCTCCACCAGAACACTACCCAGAGCGAAAAGAGCCTAAACTCGGCTATGCGGCTTCACTGACCTGAATGAGCCAATATGCTAATACAGTAATAGCATTCTCCTCCATTTTTCTTTTGTCTGAATTAACATTTTTATCATTAAAAAATTCTTGAAATTTTAATTTTGTTATTTAATAAATTTTAATAATTATTTTTATTTAAAAATATATTTTTATAATTGAATTGAGAGAAAAAAATATTCTCAAAATAATTTTGTAAAGACAAATATTCATTAAAAAAATCACTAAAAGACAATTTAAAATTTTTTTCAAGGACCGGTAATTCAATCTTTCTTTTTTGATGTGATACTCTTCTTCATTTTTTTTGGAAAGTAACTCTTCTAATTTTAATTTTATTAAATAATAAAAATAAATTGGTAATTCCTTGAAATCAAATTTCATTTTTGGAATAATAACATAAATTTGAATAATTGATTGCCTTAAAAGAGAAATATAAAAGAATCCATTCCCTATAAACAAATATTCATGTAGGTAAATAATTATATCAAAATTTAAACTCAATCTTTTTAAAAATTGACCAAAATTAAACTCATAATCTAACTAATTAATGATTTTATAACCTCCTTTAACAAAATGTCCATTTTCTTGATTTTCTCCCATCCTTTTTCTCTTTGTTCACAATAAGTGAAACCCTCCAACTAAAAGAAATATAGAAAAGGAAACTGCTCCTAAGATTGATTGAAAATTTGAGGACACCTAATGAACAAACTTTGTATCTTTATGACAAACCACATAAACAATTTACCCTTTACCTCATAAATAAAATTATGCTCTGTTTATTATATACCCTTAGCTGCAATCACTTTCTTATGTGCAATTGGCTTTGTCCATGAAAATGATAAGCCCAAGTTGGGATTTGGGAAGCTTCACAAGATTCATTTCAAATTGTGTTCCATCAAATTTATATCACTTTTACATTTGTTAATTTATTAGAAAAAAATTATTTATATTAATAATGTAAATAAGCATAAAAAATTAAATTACTATTTTAATCCTCAAATTCTTAATTTTGTCATCTAATATTTTTTCTTAATTTGATTCTCAAGTATGTATGTTTGTCTTAAAAAAAATTCTTTTTGAGGATCCATTGAAAAAAAAATTATGTTCAAAATAATTTTTTAAAGACGAAAATATACATTGAAAGATTAAATTTTAAAAAAAAAGTATTAGATGATCAAATTAAAAATCTTTAAATCTTTAAAAGGATCAAACTTGTAATTTACTATAAAAAAAGAAAAAAAAAGGTTTAAAAACAATATTTTTCCACTCCCATGTCATTCTCAAACTACAAGTATTTGAAAGGGATTTTTTATTCCACTCATGAGTATTCATACATAAGTAACTTTTGATTTTTTAGTTTTTAAAAAAATTTATCTCAAGCAATAATTTTAAAGAATTTTAAAAAATAATAAAATAATTTTTTGACTTTTTCTTTGTTTTTTATTGTATTTTAATTTATTTTTGAATACTAGTGTTATAGAATTTTTTTATTTTTTGATATTTTATAAACTTTGTTAAATTATTTTTAAGATAAAAATTATAAAAAAAATAAAAAATTCTCGTGAGTATAATACTATGAATAGGATAGAAAGCTCTATTTGAAAACAGAGAGAGAGAGAGAGAGAGAGAGAGAGAGAGAGAGAGAGAGAGAGAGAGAGAGAGAGAGAGAGAGAGAGAG